>PVIC010008156.1:0-48915 GCA_004025085.1 Thryonomys swinderianus
GGGGGTGGGGAATGTCGGGAGGCGTCCGTGGCTGAGGAATCGGTGCTACTTGCTGGCTCCGGGAGGCAGAATTTTCCAGGACAAGCTGGTCTGTCCGGAAGCCCACCCACTCAGAAACCAAGATCCCCTTTCCTGGTCCGGTCTTGTCTTCGTTACTGTCCCTGGGCTTCCTTCCCACGGAGCCCCAGGGTGTGGACGGGCCTCGCTCTGGTCTGGACGTGGGTTTCTCCTGAAGGCGCTCGTCCGGGAGGCTCGGTGCCTGCTTCCACGGTGCCCGGAGAGTGGGACCTGCAGGAAAAGCAGCCCAGGGGAGGCCTTGGCCGTGGAGAGGCGCCCTCAGAAGGGGCTGCGGTGGGTCCCAGGAGTGCACTGGCTCTGGTGAAAGGGGGTCTCCATGCAGCAGGGACCGTCGGGCCTCGTTGTCTCTGCCCCATGGCAGGGACCCCGTCCTCTGCTGGCCATTCTGCCTGGGGCCTCGGCAGGTGCTGCCACAGGAGTGGCTGTTAATCTCATTGCATGAACTCAGTTGGCCTAACATGTGAGTAAAGCGTGACTTTGCATGTGTCTGGGTGTGTCCTGGAGGAGTGGCCTCAGGTGCTACGTCACCCTTTGTCCCTGGCTCCGCTGCTCTGGCCACTTCCTGGCTGCCATGAACCGAGCGGCTCTGCTACGCCAAGCCCTTCTGCTTCTGCTGCGACTCTGCTATCTTGAAGCCAGCCGAGCATGGACTCAAGCCTCTGCAGCAGTGAACTAACTTGAACCTCGTTAGGCTGCGGGGACCAGGAACTGTCACAGCAATGGGTCAACGACTCACACCCCATGCCCTTGAATCTCAGGTCCCAGGATGGACACGGGGGGAAGGTGTGGGGTCTGCAGATCTGAGGCAAAGGCCAGCAGCTCGAGGAAGGGCCGGATCTCTCCCAGGGGAAATGAAGTTCGCTGGCACTGGCTCTGAGCAGAGACAAGCCTTGCAGAGGGCAATGCAGGGGCGGCAGTGGGTGAGGCGGAAATCACGCATGCCCGCCTTGCCGCAGTCTGGACTGGCTCCCCTGGTACAGCTGTGTGTGACTCTGAGCCCTCGGCCTGGTCTTCAGCCTGTCACACCGGACTCTGTGCTGCCTCTGTGAGCTTCGCTGTGGCCAGGGCAGGTGGGAACCTGGAGCTCCGCCCAGAGCCTGTATCAGTGCGGAAGACTGTGTGGCGGTGGCCGCTGATGCAGAACCGGAGCCCTGGGCCGTGGCCCTTGCGTGGCGCCCCCTGTCATGGGGAGCCCTGCAGCCCTCGCGCGGGGCAGTGCCCATGGGCCCTGGAATGCTGAGGTACTGCGGATTATGGGCACCTAGGAGACGCCCTGGGTCCCTGGGATTCTCCTGCCAGCCCTTTCCCGCCTCTAGACCCACTGTGGCTCCTGAGTCCACTGATGCCCCCAAGGCCCCCCCCCGCCAGTGTCCAGGCCGTGCCTGAGGCCAGCCGAGGGGAGGAGTCCAGACCCTGCTCTGGAGGAAGCTGTCCATGCAGTGCGCTGAGGGACCCAGGGCCCCGCCGACCCTCACCGGGAGTGTGGGGCGATGGCGAGCTCGCCTGTCAGGGAGGCTGCAGTGCCAGCCACCGGCCGCAGCCCGGAAAGCGCGCTGGCCTGCGGGGGCCCAGCCGGCACACGCGACTGAGTCCTCGTGGAGGGCCCCGGTCTGGCCGCGGTCCGCTCAGGCAGCCCCTGGAGCTCGGGAAGGGGTTCCCGGGCCGGAGGGAGGGAGTGGGGTCTCCGGAGGGCAGGGCCCAGCACTCGGAGGTGGGCACAGCAGGTGGATTTGCTCTGAGCCTGTGGGGCGCCTGCCCCTCTGGGGAGCTCGGTAGCCACAGCCCTCGCTGTCCAGAGCTCGTCCCGGGAATTGCTGCTGTAGTGACCAGAGGACAGGGAGGAGCCTCCCGAGCCAATGGGGCCGCAGCTGAGAAGGCGGGTGGACGCTACCCCTGCCCAGCGTTGGCACGCACAGGGCGGGAGGTCAGCGTCACGGCAGCGGTGAATGCCACCCGCAGCCCACGTCTGGGTCATAGAAAGATAAGGTGTGGCCAGAGGGCACGAGGAGCGGCCTGGGACCAGAGCAAAAGTCCAGTGTCCAGTGGCAATGCCAGGCACACAGGGTAGAGGCTGATTCTCCAAAGGTCCCTGTGGCTCTCTGGGACGGGGAATTGCTGGGCCCCAGTCAAAGGGCTTTGCAGTTTAAGTAAGAGCTTCCTGGCAAGCCTTCCCTTCCCCAGACCCCTGGGTCAGCTCAGGGAAGCTCCCTCCGTGGCCCCTTGGGCCATGCCCAGTCGCGGGCCACTGTCCAGGGCTCTGACCTGCATCTCCCAGCTGAGGAAAGAGCAGGGCCCGTCACGACACAAGGGACAGGGGAGATCTGAGCTGCCCGCGAGACACGTCTGTTCACACCTGCAGCCAGCCCAGTGTCCCTGCCTTGCTGCCTGGCTGCCTGTTGCCCACCCTCCCTCTGCTGGGCTCTGCCCCAGGGCCTTGGCACATGCTAACCAGACAGCTCCGCCTCCAATAACTCCGTTGCTCTTCGGGGAAGCCTTCTGGCCCCTGTGGTCTGGCAAGGGTGGCGACTCCTCCGAGCCTGGTGGGGTTGACGCCGGGGACTGTGGGTGGGCCGAGGCCCTGAGGCGGCGTGTGCCGAGAAGCAGGTCCGTCCACGCGGGGCACCGGCAGACGCAGACCCCGAGACGCCCGCTGCACGGGAGGTTCGCAGACGAGACCGCGATGCGAGGACTTCACTGATCTCGAGTTGGGCCCGACAGCTGCGCGTGCGTGCCCAGCCGAGAGCGGGCCCAGGCTGGCCGCCGATGCCCTGGCCTGCTGTGTGGCCGGGGAGCGCGGGCGGACATGGTCTGCGTCCTTCCTAAAGCTGCGAGAGCCCAGTTTTCTTATCCAGTTAAGCAGTTGGCTCTCGGCGAGACCTCAGAAAAAATTAATTAACCTCTTTGTCCGCGGCTCCTCTCTCCGGCGACGGGTGACGCCCTCATCTCGCAAACTCCCCCCTTCCTGTCCTGCAGCCCCAGAAGGCGCCAGGACCCTGGTGCTCTCCAAATCCTAGCTGGCGAGGAGCGCTGTGGGAGGCTTCGCCTAGGCCAGAGCCCAGGTGCGGAGCCGTCGCAGAAGCCTGCACGCCCGGACGCGGCTCCCGGCCCCAACGCCGGGCTCCCCGTTTGCGGAGCCTGTGACCCGCATCAGCCCACCGAGCGCACTTCAGACCCGTCAACCGTCTCCTCCAGCCACAGCTCACGGTATCTGCTGTGCGGGCGGCGGCGCACCCAGGCCGCAGAGAGGAGGGCACGCACGGGGCTCTGGGCATGGTGCAGGCGGCATCCCAGCTCACTCCCTGCTGCACTGGGAGGGCAGGCCCCACAGAGAAGGGGCCAGGTGTGTCTTGGCACTTCGCTGCCCTGTATACCAGTCCGCCTGCCCCTCTGTGGACCCACCGCTTGCTCTGTGACCTGAGCTGCTGTTCTGTGCCAGCCTCACACCTTCCCAGGGGCAGGGCTGTCATCGCCCCTATGGCGGCTGGCACAAGGCTTCTGTTGGCAGCTTTTGGCACTTTTTACTCAGGGCAGATGGGCAGTGTCCTGGCAGGATGCCCGTGCTGCACCCCAGGGGCACAGTGGCTCAGGAGACCCCTCCGCAGGCCCCGAGATGTTCCCCAGCACAGATCTCCCGTCCCTTCTTTGGTGACGGGCCCTGTCCTTTCCTCAGACAGGAGAGCAGCTCAGAGCCCTGGACAGTGGACCCGAGACAGGGGTGTGGCCCCGTGGGCCAAGCAGGGGAAGGCTTGCCAGGAAACTCTTACTTAAACTGCAAAACCCATCCTCTGGGGTCCAGCAATTCACCATTCCAAAGGCCCAGTCCCCAGAAAGAGGTGGCACAGGAGTCAGAAGGGATGCAGCTGGGCAGAACAGACACGGGGCTTCTGGGCTGGGCTCCTGCCCTCACAGGCGTGAACACGCACCTCAGCCTGTGGCCTGGACTCTGACATGCTTTCGCCTCGGGCTGGCTTTTGGGGTCTCTGACTCAGCCTGAGCCAGTGTGCGGAGCTGAGGTCGGTTTGTCCTGAGCCCAGCGGGAAGTCCCGAAGCAGTCCTCCCTGTGAGCGGCGGATTGGCCTCACCTGCACATGGTGGAGCGGGGGGCAGTTGGACACTGGGACCCAGGAGAGGCAGTGCCGGTGCCACCCTCAGGGGCAGGAAGAGGGCAGAAGGGCTCGAGAGCATCTGGGAGCCTGAGTGCCAGCTGGCCCTGGTGCCCGGATGCCCAGGAGGAGAGGACCCAGAATGCAATGCTGGGCTCAGCACGGGGTCAAGTGTCCCGAGGAGCCACCGAGCAGCCCGCGTCTGGGTCACAGAGTGATAAGATGTGCCCGGAGCCGCTCCAGGAGTCCAGTGTCCAGCAGTGGGGAGAGGGGGCGGGGCAGGGCCGATTCTCCGTCCACACGGCCGCCTACCAGCGGCTCGTTCCCTGGGCACCACCGGAGAGACGGGAGCAGCCCTGGAGGAGCCGGGAGGCCGGGCTGCAGCTGTCCCCAGGGCCGGAGAGGGCGGCGGGGCTGCTCCGGAGACATGGGAGATGAAGCAGCCCCGGCTCACGTGGGCATCAGGCTCCTGGAGGGAGCACGCGTCGAGCGTCACCCTGGGGAGGAGCACCCCGCACGGGCTGCGTGCCCAGGGCCTCTCCACACTGCCCCCTGGAGGCTTGGCCGGGGAGCCCCAGAGCAGCTCTCTTCCCAGGACGTCCGGCCTCTTCTCTTGCTCCCGAAGCCCTCTCATGGCGCCCCAGCCCCTGGGGCCAGCTCCCCTCAGTGGGCACCGCCAGCGGGCACCATCTCAACAGCTGCTTGCACAGTGGCAGCTCGGGCTGGCGCACACGGTGCTCAGCAAACACCAGCCCGGGCGGGGTCTCCCGGCCCCAGCTGCGCGGGTCTGAAGAGGACTTCGAGCAGATGGCTGGGACACAGAGGACTCTGCGGCCAGGTGAGAGGTCGGGTCCAGAGCGGGCGAGCTCCCGGGTTACGCGGTGTGTGCCCAACAACCCCGCAGGGCGGTCGGGAGCCCCGGAGACACCGTGACAGCTGCACAGCGTGCCCGGCAGTTGCTGCTTTAAAATTTGTTCTGGAGATGCGGGGGCCGCCCGGAAAGCCCAGCGTCTCTGGATTCTGTGTCTGTGGCTCAACAGCAGCGTCTCAGTCATCGCGCACAGAAGGAAGGAGCGTGGACGTGCCACGTCCTCCGGGCCTGCGAGGGGCACTCTGCCAGCTCTGGGAGGCTGCCCATTGGTCTCATCCCACCAGGAGGGCCGGCTCAGCTCCTCCGAGGCCCGAGCTGCGCGGAGCGACATCACACTCCTCCGCCCTCTGGGTGGCGCTGTGGTGTCTGCCCGCATACCCCGGCACCTCTGTGTTCAGCGGGGCTTGCAGGGGTGACTGGGTACAGGTGCCGCAGCCGGCTTGGTGTTGGAAGGTGGGGCCTTGTCCGAAGACACTGGGTATGGGCTCAGGGCCGGTTGGCTGAATCTTCCTTCCTGATTTCTCCCTTCGCTTTCTTTCTCTACGACATCGGCGGCTCCATCCAGGCCCTTGCAAAGTGCTACGGGCCAGGCCAGGGCTGGACCTTCGAAGCGTGAGCCCAGATCACCCTCCCCTTTAACTCGCGGGGGTCGGAGCTTTGTCCTCGTGACAAGGAAGCGACGGAGGTGCGCAGCAGATTCCACACAGCCCTGTCCCCCAGCGCTGAGCCCTGGCCTCTCTGGGTCCCTCACCTCTCCTTTTTAGCTGCGGACTCGGCCCGTCCAGCGTGAAAACGCAGCAGATGGTACATAAAACACGAAGCCGCTTCCAAGCCTGCACCGGCTCCAGCTCCGGAAGGCAAATCAAGTCTGATTAATCATCTGGAACAGAGGCTCCAACCTCCAGTTTATCGAAAATGTGATTATTTCTGTACATGTCGGCGTGTTTGCTGGAATAGCAGGAACATGCCCGTTTTGGTGGGCAGCGGCTCCGGGCTGAGCAGGAGTGGACAGCAGTCACCCTCCGCTGGCACCACGAGGAGCGCCCAGCGAAGCTCAATTTCCCTCTCATTTCTCTCTTTTTTATTAACCACCTATAAATGCCAAAGCTGGGTTCACCCTGTTTCTTGGGATGTAAGTGCTCTCATTTCAGCATTTGCCATCTGTTTGAGCTTCATCTGTAACAAACTGCCACAAGTCCGGTGGCCTAAAACAACAGAAATCTATTCCCTGACTGATTTAGGGGACAGAGATCCATACTCTGTCCGGAGGCTCCAGGGGAGAATCCTGCTTCTTCCAGCTCCTGGCGGGTCCAGGCGCCCTTGGCTTGTGGGTGAACAACTCCGGTCTCTGCCCCTATCTGCACACAGTTTCTTCACCTGGCCTTCAGCTCTTTGCTTCTCTCAGCTGCTCTTCCATCTGTTCTGGTCCAGGATGAGCTCCTTTGGGCCTGGGTCAATGCCCTGGTGTATCTGGCAGGTTCGGGGCTGACTGTGTCCTGATACAGGCTCTTTCTCTCTCTGAAATTCCCAAATCATTTTTACACCTAGCTATAGTATCATTTGGGTCCACACTGTACTTCAAAGGCAACAATTTTCAAAGAATAAATTTTAATTTTGCTATGTGACATGAAATAGTGTACAGAGGACATATGATGTGCGCACACCAATGTGCACACCAAAGTGTACACAACTATTTCATGACACAGTCCGCGGGCTGTTTCTCAGATTTACAGTGTGAGCATAGAGGACAGCCTCGGGGGCACAGAGAGCAAGAGTGGCAGCAACTCAGTTTCCGGATCCCCCCCACGTCTGTCCTGGTACTGGGCTTCTCTGATCCCGGCATGATAGTGACCCAGGGCGGGGGCAGCTCACGGACCTCACTCTGGGGCCCTGGGCAGTTCAGCACCGTCCTGGGCTTTTGCTTAAGATGGACGTGTCGGGCTCATTGGATCAAGAGGGTTTTACAAAAGAAATCCTGTGCAGAATGTAACTGTCCTACAGGTTGAATGATAGAAATAAACCAAAATCTGAAGTTGTATTATAGCAGAATCAATAGGAGATCAATGGAGATACATTTATGAGACAGAGAGAGAGGGGGGGGAGAGAGAGGGAGAGAGAGAGAGAGAGAGGTGATTCCTTCTAGGGCACTGGCTCACTGACCTGCCAGCTGGGGTTCGGAGAACTGGTGGGTGAGCACCAGTCCAAGTCTGAGGGCTGAGACCCAGGGAAGCTGAGGAGGTGAGTTCTGGTGAAGGCAAGAGACCCATGACCTGGTGTGAGGGTTAGACAGGAAGTGGGCAGACAGGAAGTGGGCAGACAGGAAGTAGGCAGACAGGAAGTGGGCAGACAGGAAATGGAGAGATAGGACCTAGAGGGCCACCGGGAATTCTTCCTTCACCCTGTGCCCTGTGTAGTCACCACAGGTTGAAGATACAGCCCAGGTTGGGAGGTCAACAGATTCCCAGGACAAGCTCTTCTGGGACCCTACTCAGACACCAGGATCAATTTTTCATCCGGGCATCTTGTGGTGTCGTCTAGCTGGCCATGAAATCAACCCCCACCACAGTGAGGGTTCATTCAGGGCAGGCGGGCATGGGTTCACGTCATTAAACCTCAACAGCAAATAGAACAGTTGTTGGAACCTGGAGAAGAAGCCCCTTTCTTCCTGTGCGCAGAGACATCTCACCGCTGATGGCCCCCAAACCCCCAGTGCGAAGCAGCACCAGAGCCTGGCCCCTCCCTCCCTCACCTGGTGTCCGGTCCCCTGCACAGAAGGCCTGTTCCCGGCCTGTGTTGGACCTATGGCTCCACCAGACACTCTGAGGTTTGTCCTCCTTTTCCAGGGCACATCTTTGTGTCTTTTGGGCTCAGCCTGCACGGGCTGAAAAATACTAAGGTGATTCAAAAAGACAACCCTTAGAACAAAGTGGGCTCTAGCCCAACCCCACCCATAGGCTGAATATGCTAGACTATTCCCTTTCTATCTGCTGACATGTTAACTAAATTATGAGCTGATCCATGCCCAGCCTTTGGGGAAGCGCTGCTAACCCCTTTAACGGGCGAAGAGGCCCAGCCTCCCGGGAGGGGACGTTTCTAAAGCCACACTGTTGCCAGGCGGTAAAGTCAGGCTCCACCCCTGTCTCCAGCAGGGCTGTGCTTTTCTGGAGCCAGAGCCAGGGCCCCTCCATCTCTGCAGACCAGACCTTTCCGCTCAGTGAGACGGAGCGGGCAGCGGCGAGCCGGCTGGCCTTGCCAGCTGTCCTTGTCGGCTGCTGCTCTGTGCCCTGAAGAGGCCAGCACGGGCCCTGAGACCTCGCTGTTAGCCACAGGGGTGGTCAGAGGGATCGGCAAGCGGCCGAGGGCAGGGTGGCCCGCACGGGGCAGTGCCTGGCCGTCTACCTTGCCTAATCAGGTCACCCTGCTGGCCCAGAGTTGTCAGGGATGTCTGGCCGCGTCCCAGTCAGTGTGGTGACCATATGCCGTCCTGTCCCCTAGGGCGTCTTGGCCGGAGAGCGAGGGCCAGGCCGGGACACCGAGCCCAGGGCTGAGGCCCGCTGGAAACGAAGCCAAGCCGCGTTCCAGAAATGCTCAGCCCCGAAGAGGACTCTGTCCAGGACTCGTGGCCCAGGGACCCTGCGGCTGCTGACAGCGTGGGCGATGCCGCCGTAGGAATTCCAGAGCTGGGTCTCGGGCGGAGAGGCCGAGGGAGGAGGCTCCCGGGACTCCCAGGCCCTGAGTCCCGCTGCTGCGGGGCGGGGCCACATCCCGACTCAGGCCCGCAGTGGTTCTCTCGGGCAGGTCACAGCGGGCCGGCAAAGCGCCCGGGCTCCTCGGGGACAAGCGACAGGCAGGGAGCCTGTCCCTGTGCGTGCTCGCGGGTGGAGGGCTCGGGGATCACACCTTTCTCTCCACCTGGAGATGAGCAGGCCTGTCAGAAGCACCGGCTCTCGGCCGATTAAACATGTGTCTTCCTGAGGACAGACCCGCAGCGCCCGTCTCACCACACAGCCGGTCTGGTCACCTAGCTGGCCGTCCACGCGGGTGTCTGGACTCCCTCCCTGGGGACCGGCTGTTGTCTTCTTTCTCGTTATTTGGGAAGCAATGGACGGTTTGAAACAGCTCCAGACCCCTGGAGCTCGCTGAGGCTCAGCACCCCTGGGTGCTCTGACTGGTCCAATCTGGAGAGCTGTCCACACCCACCCAGGACAGTGCAGGCTACCCGGTTATTCTACCAGGCACTCATCTTACCATTCACCCATCCATCTGTCCATCCATCTCTTCATCCATCCGTCCATCCAAGATTCACTTAGAACTCTTTTGTGTCTGGCTGGCGTGTTTAGGCACACGCGTGCTTTACTGGTCTAGACTTGGAAAAAAGAGCAACGAGTGGGAGATGAAAAATAAAAATGAACAAAGAGGCTCCGCAAAACTCATTGTTTTAGAACTTCATGAGTGCAAAGGCCAGACCTGGATTTCTCCACAGGCTATTTATCAAAGGTTATTTGCTAAGTGAATGGACGAATGAAGAGTGAATTTAGTATCATGACACAGTCTGAGGGATTCAGCCTCTGTTGCAAAGCAATTTGAATTCGAAGTCCTGCTCCTATGTGGCCTGATGACAGTCCCTCCACCCTGATCCTCAGTGTCCTCAAGTATGAAACGGGAATGAAACGTACCCTCGAGTGCAGTTCAAACGATCAGAGCGATGGCGGTGACGGGGAGGAAGGCGAAGCAGCACAGGTCACTGTGGGCTCCGAAGGGCGGGAGAGGTCTGGGCACCTCCGGGGAAGCCGCAGCTCTCGGCGAGGAGAGGGCGCCAGGCACAGGCCCGCTGGAGGCCGAGCTGGGGCTGGAGCCAGCGCCGAGTGCGGACGTGGGGCTCAAACGGGAGGCGCGCGGTTCGGGCGGGGAGAAGACGCTGCTGGAGCAAGAGCCGGAGCGGAGCCCACGCTCCCGGTTTCCGCCAGACTCAGCAGCTCTGCCCTCAGCGTGGGCGGCCAGGACGGGCCTTGTCCCGCTGCCACTCCGGCTGCCTCTCCGCACCCCCGGCCCCCTCCGGGCACTCGGGGTCACCGCACAGAGCGCCGAAGTTGCAGGTCGCCAGGGCGGACGAAGCCCTGTGTTTCCCCTCGCAGGGCCCCGCACAGCCACAGGGCTCGCGAGGGAGCCTGTGACAGCAGCTGGCTGGGCACGGTGCTGGTTACTCTGCGCCGCCCTGACTGGGTCGGGGCTGGCTTCCCGGCCGGCAGGAGATGGTTTCCGGGTGGAGAGGTCCCTGCGGAGACCAGCAGTGCAAGGGACCCACCCAGCGTGGCCTGGGTCCCCCTCCAGCGTGGACAGCTTCATCTGCCCAGAGCCCCTCACACCGCAGGGCAACCCCCGCCTCGGATCCTGCCTTCCTCCGTGGGCCCTGTATTCCCATGATGCGTTTCTTTGCACACCTGAACATCCGGGGTTTAAGTGCCGCAACAGCCGCGCTCCTCAAGGCTGGGCAATGTCCTCCTCCCGAGCAGAAGCCGGCCAGACTGGTGCCGTCCCCCTTCACCAGTCTTCACAGCCTCGGAGCAGACTCTGCCTGAGTATCCCGCCCGCCCCCGAGCTCCTTCATGCCAGTGCCTGCGGTTCACCTCCCGGCACAGAGCCTGGCCGTGGGTGGCTGGTACAGCCCACGGCTTTCTTCCCGGAGCGTGACTCCTGCACAGTGGAAACACGCCGCCCCCCACCCCGGGCAAGCCTGCCCCGGCAGCCCCAGCGGTTCCTCCAGCCTGCGGCGGAAGAGCGCTGCCCGCCAGACACCCCAGGCCCCCGGGCACCTCCCCTCATGGCCTGGCCCTGAAGGACGAGGGGTTGCTCGGTGCCCGGGACGTGCTGGCTCCAGAGCAGGAGTCAAAAGCCTGTCATCTCGGTGCTCTGTGGAAACAAATGAGAGTGATTCCCGAGGCTGGCGGGAAGCTCAGCCCCGCCGTCAGAGTATCGACTTGGGTTTGCAACGGCCTTTCTTTCCGGGGCTTGAAGTGCTTTTATAGCAATGGCCTCATTGTCCCCATGATGTCATCTCCGGCGAGAAAGAGCGGCAGGAGCAGTGAGGGAGCCCCCCGCACGGTGAGCCTGGTGACAGCTCTGAGGTCACAGAGTCCGTTAGCGCAGCGCCGGGGCCCAGCATCGCGCGGGCACGTGGCCTGCGAGCTGTGGTCCCTGCAGCCGGAGAGAGGCGGCTTCTCTCCGTGGTGTGGAGGTGCTGGCTGGACACGATGATCTGGGGTCCATCTGCTCCCGCCATGCCCTCCCAGGCCTACACTGTCCCTGGGCTCCCTACAGTACAGGGGAATCTCCTGAGACGAGCGGTCTGGGAGTCACTCAGCCCTGAGATACGCACGGGATGAGACCAGGGAAGCGGTTCAGGTCCTGGTGTGCACACACATGTGTGTGCATTCACACTCCTGATCCCTGTGCAGGGCGACACCTGCCACGCACAAACTCAGCTGCACAAGTCTCCTGTGGCTGCCTCAACAAAGACCACGGACCCAGAGGCTCCAACAGCAGAGGAGCATTTTCGTACAACTTGGGGGACTGAGGTGCAAACTCAGGGTATCGGCTGTGCTGACCCCAAGATCCATGGCACGGTGCCTCCTGTCTCCCCGTGTACAGTGTGGGGTGCTCAGAGGTCAGACTTCTGGGAACCGACTGGATCCTACGGCCTCTGCCTTCAACCCACTGATGGGTCCAACTCTGACAGGTTTGGGGCGGATGGAAACTCGGGGCCGGCCCCAGGGAAGGCAGTGGTCCCGGGGCCTGGGGCTCAGGGCTTCCTCTCGAACCTGGAACTTTTCCTTCTTCCCCTCCTCTGCTTCCTGGCTGCCGTGAGGTGAACAGTTGCCCCTGTCTGGTTCCACGGGAAACTCTGCCTCATACAGACTCCAGCCCACCAGGGTCCACAGCAGGGCGGGGCCCCAACGTGCGGCTCAGTCCCGGAGATCGCAGCTTGTCTCTCTTTCTCTCTCTCTCTATCTCTCTCTCTCTCTCTCTCTCTCTCTCTCTCTCTCTCACACACACACACACACACACACACACACACACGCGCGCGCGCGGCTGCTGAGCACTCCTCCCTGGCTGTGAGGAGGACTCCGGCTCCCCACCGAGCTCAGAACCCTGCCGCCCCACCCCGGGCCGCTTCGCTTCGCAGCATGAGTGTCAAAGCTGGGACTTTGCAAGGACTTCTGGATGTCTTAGGAGCTCAGAGGCTCCTGCCTCCTCCAGAGACTGTGGGGAAGAGGCTGCAGGGGGCTGCGGGCGGGTCCCAGGCGCACAGGTGTGTTTTCCCGGAGGGCCATCTTTGAGAGGAGGCAGGACTGCAGAGATAGCCCTGCCCGTGGTCGGCTCCGTGCCAGCCTCTCCTCTCGCACCCCGGGTCGATCCGCACAAACCCTGCACTGAACCGGCCGTCCACCCGCCCCGGGCTCCGCCACTGGAGACACAGGGAAGATGCTAAAGAGGGAGGAGCCGGGAGCCCCGCTGTGAAGACGTCTGCGTCGCTCTGGAGCAGGGACAGACGTGCCTCGGTGTCACACGCGCGAGCCTCCCACCAGGGTCTTCCCTCCTCCCCTCAAGTGCGGGGCCGTGTTGGCCTCCACTGCTGTCCGTGGCGTGCCCACAGCCCTGGCCGCCCCGTGAGCACAGACAGCCCAGTGTGCGGACGCGCAGCGAGGCTCTGCGGCAAGCCCTGCCTCAGATTGCTGTGCTGAAGGCGGAGGCCCAGGCTGTTCCTTTGAACAGGCTGGTGGCCAAAGGTCTGGAGACCGTTTTGTCTGCCCCGAGATGGAGGCCCGTGTCCCCGCAGTCCTGGGGAGGAGGGGACTCGGGCCTGTGACACTCAGGACTCTGCACACAGCAGCGGCAGCGGCAGTGACTGAGTGTCCACTCCAAGCAGCGAGGTGCTCATCCCTCAGACTTGGCACACCTGTGCCATCCCCAGCTGGCATGAAGCTTTGTCTGCCGCCTGTCAGACAGGGGCGCAGTGCAGTGGCCTTCACCAAGGCCCCTTTCTGACCAAGTGCAGGCCTCCCCTTCCAGGCCTCCGGGGGCTCCCGGCACCCACGCCTGCCGTCAGGAGTGTCCCCAGGTAGGACAGACAGCGGGGCCCACCCCTCCGGCCTTCATGGTGGCCTGCCCCGACCGTGAGGAACAGGGCTGCAGAGAAGCCCTCTCTTCTTTATTAAGGTCTCGAAAGCCATTTTCTCTTCCAAGGTTCACAGATGATGAAAAATGCATTTAATTCTGTCCATGGCTGTGCATTCATTTCTAGCGTGCCCGGCACGGCCAGTGGATTAATGTACATAAGCGCCTGACCATTTATCAATAAAAGCCCCGGTCTCTATACCTTTGAACTCCAATAAGAAAATCAACCATTGCCATGAGAGCACCCTCCTCTCACATCTGGAGCCAGCAAGGAAATCCTACTCGATTGATCCCATTACTACACAACTTTAATTAGCACCCACTTGCAGTCCGCGCAGCCCAGAGGACCCTCAGGAGGAGGCAGTGGGCCTGCGCGCCCGCTTTTTAATTTCCAGCAATGATCTGATGATTATGAGACTGTCCATTCTCCATATTTACACTGATTGCTTTTTCATTTACTCCGGTTTCCATTATGCAACACAAATGGAAAGGTGTCCAAGAAGCGGCTTAATTGAGTTCGAGTTGTGTCGCCGGACATCAAGTGATGTTAAAAGCACGTTCCGTTTCAGCTAAGTTATTATTTGGCCCTAAACCAAATGGAGTTCAATTTTTCAAAGAGACTGCATCAATAAATACATGTGGGGGAAAATGCAGGATAACTCTCTGAGTCACATGGCCTCCCCCCGCCAGGATACATAGGGGAAATAGCACTGATATTAGATGCAGACAGCTCTCCGAGGCAACAGGATGCATTTTAAGACGCAACTTAAAACAAGAGTGCTTCACAGTCGGGGTCATCTAACAGGTGTCAGGTGCGGGATGGGGTCGCCTCGGCCTCGGGCAAGACAGCGCTGGCTGGGGAGTCCTCCCAGAGAAGGCGCCGAGCCCCTGCCGAGGCTGGGACTGGAGCAAGCGCTGCGCGGGAGAGGGGGCCTCAGGCAGGTGCCCGGGGCGCTCCGCGGCGATTGCCTCAGGCCCCCCCGCGGTCTCCAGGGACTGCGGAAAGCTGGCCTGTGAGCAGGCAGGGCTGGCCCGAGGCTCCACCTGGAGCGCAGGAGCTCGCAGTGGCTCCACCCGGCTGACGTGCAGGACGAAGGTCCAGGACGCCCTGGGCGTCGGCCTTTCCCTTCCGTTCGTTTCCTTTGGCCTCTCCGCTCTCTCTCCTCCTGCTCCACACGGAAGCCTTCTCGTGTGACTGCGTCTTGGTGTTCTTTATTTTTTTATTTTTTTGAGACAGGGTCTCACTTTGTAGTTCAAGTTGACCCTGAGCTCACTCTGTAGCCCAGGCAAGCCTCGAACTCACAGCACCCCTCCTGCCTCTGCCTCCTGAGCGCTGGGATGACAGGTGTGAGTCACCACACCCAGCACTGTGATATGTGGTACCGGGGATCAAATTTGGGACCTTGCCTTCCAGGCGGATGCCGGAACCACTGAGCTAAATCGCCGGTCCAATTGTGTCTTTGTGCACAAAAGAAGTTTTGACAACGTGTGTGTGGTTATTTTCACAGCCTGAGCTTCACTGCCTGGAAATGGGCTACATGCCCCGAAGCAGCCTCTGCACCGATTCCCACGCGGCGGTCTGGGGTCTCCAGACTGCGGCTTCCACACGCAGCGCCCGCGCCCGGCTCTCCCACGGGAAGCAGAGGCGGCGGGGCAGTTTCCTCCTTTTGTGCTACAGGTTTTGAGAGGCCGCAGGCTGGGGGTCAGGAGCCGATTCCCACCACAGATCCACGGAGAGGCGCCGGTGTGCAGATGCTCAGGGGGCGGCTGGCGCGCGGCCCCGCTGCCCTCGCCTGTGGCTTCTGCAGCCTGTGACACCCGTGGGAGCCACACACCAGCCCTCCCCACCCAGGTGCCACGCGTGGGGACCAGAGTCCCACTGTGTCCTCCTTGACCCTGGGGGGGGCAGGGGTGACCACCTAATACGGTAGCCCTTGGAGAGCGAGGGAGTCAGGACAAGGGGGAGCAGGAGTCACCCCGCCAGCTCCAGGTGAGTCTGCGCCCGGGAGGGAGTGAGCTCCATCCATCTCCATCTTCCCTCCGGGCTCTCCCGGCGCTAGGAGAGGTACGTGCGTGAGGCGCACTCAACCCAGCCAGGCTTGAGCCTCCCCTTGGCCCTGTGAGCAGTCGCGGTGCTGGCTCTGAACACCCTGCGCACGGGCATCGGGGCCCTCAGGCTATTGGATTGTGCTGCGTGGATAACGGAGCCAGGACTCCCTGAGGCCCCTCCCCCACCCACCCGGAGCCGGTTTAGAAGAGAGCGTCACAGCAAGGTTTCCGCTGGGCTGCGCCGTCCAACCAATCAGAGCCAACCATGCTGGGTCAGCCAGTCAGACGTAACCACGCTGTAGCCACGCCCTCTCTCTGTTCCCTATAGCAGTGCGTGTGACCCTCGAGAAAGGCGGAAGTGTTCTCGGAAACCTGCCAGGGTCTGGTGATCGCTGCGGATGACAGCAGGGGCACGGGCGGCACCGGGGCCCCAAAGGGCTCTCGAGGCTGATCCGCTGGGGTTTGAACATAAAAGAGTGATCTGGTGAGACTGAATCATTTGCACGCAGAGGGACGTACCTTCAGGACATACTCATAAGCGAAAAAGATTGGTCACAGATGCGTAAATATCGTATCTTTTCTCTGGTATGAGAAACTGAAGCTGTAAATGTGTTCCAGAATGCATGATCGATATGGTGAAATAGTAAATGTTCAAAGGGAAATGGGGTTTAGGGGTACATAATGAAGAAAGAAAAAAATTGATGGTTAAAAAAAGGAAACAATTGGGCCGGAGGGTTAGCTCAGTGGTTCTGGCCCCTGCCTCACAAATGCAAGGTCCTGAGTTCGATCCTGGTAACCACATACAATGCTGGGCGTAGAGACTCACGCCCACCAGCAATCAATAGCACATACCACAGTGCCGGGTATGGTGGCTCACGCCTGTCATCCCAGCACTCGGGAGGCAGAGGCAGGAAGATTGCTGAGTTCAAGGCTTGTCTGGGCACCATAGTGAGTTCAGGGCCAGCCTGAACTACAAAGCGAGACCCTGTCTCAAAAAAACAAAAAAACCAAACCAAACCACAACAAAACAAAACTGCTCGTTTAGCCTGTGGATGTCCAGTGTGGGGCCCAACAGTGGGAAAGTGAGCTCATACAGAAGCCCTGGAGGGCTTGTGTGGCAGAGAAAAGCTTCAGGAGCCCCGGCCCCAGCCCAGTGAGGAAGCCATGGGGCTCAGACGGGGACCCCGCCCCGAACCCCAGACCCGCAGCGGGATCATCCGGGGTGCTGAGCAGTCAGCATGACCCAACCTCATGCCAGCAGATGTGTGGTTCGGTCTCCCAGCACGCAGTGAGCCGATGGTGTGGGCACCCAGCGTGGGTCCTGCTTGCAGGTGCGTGGTGTAGTCACACGCTGTGTGACAGGATCCCGCGGCACGTGGGTGCCTGATCTCCGGCTGGAGGAGCTGGAGGGGAGCAGCTTGCAAGTCCCACACTGATGTGTGTGGGCATGCCTGCTATTCCCTAAAAAATGGGAGGGTGGGGTGCAGTGGGGTGGGGAGCAGCCTGGGGTTCTGCCTTATGCCACCTGCACAGCCCACCTGCCATTGCGTGCCCGGTGGGCATGTGCCCTGAGTGGACTGGGTTCCCCCTGCCCCGTGCCATGGTCCCACCACGGCTCAGCATCGGGTCCCGCCCTGTGGGCTCCTGTGCACGTTGCTTCCTGTTCTTGCTCCCGCGAGATCACAAACCCTGAGGCTTTTCCATGACTCTTACTTTGTCCCATTGCCTGTAAGGAAACGGGGCTCATGAGGCAGAATTGCCCAGACTGACCAGAGGGGGCTTGGACAGTAGAGCAAGGGCACAGAGAGTGCCAGGCTGTGGCCATGGTGGAGGATCCTAGATCGGGAGAATTGGGCATGGTTGTGCCACAGAGATGCCCATCACAGTGGCATGACAGCGCACATCTCAGGGTCACTGCTGTGGGACCAGGGTGCCCGGGACAGGCGGGAGCCTGGGCTTCCTGAGATAGGAGCCGAAGCGAACCCATCGACAAGGGGCAGGGCGAGGAAGAGCGCCTGGCAGAGGAGCAGAGCTCGAGCCCAGCAGTGGCACTGCCAGAATGCTGGTCAGGGGCTGAGGTCCGCACTGTCCCTGGGTCACTTCAAACAGGGCTTCTCAAACCTCCTGTGCACGCCGGGGCTCCAGAGAAAACCCCAGGATATTCATAAGGCCAAACTCTTTTCCTCATCTTACCAAGAAGTCGCTTTGCTTTTCTCAGTGCTGTCGAGGACGCCTGTTGCAGATGAAGACTCTGTTTCCAAGGTGTGTTATTGTCCCGCACCCCGAAGCCTTACAGTCTCGATGGTCGATGAGAGACAGGCAGAAAAATAAGACAGGAAAAAAAACCCCAAGTATACGTTAAGAGTGTCCTTGACCAGCAGTGAAAATACTGATTGCATTAGCCCCTGACTCCTGAGTGCTCATCTAATACGCTGTGATGGGCAAGGTGTTCTGCTTACCCAGATGTGGCTGTTCCCAGAAAAGCGCCTGTAACTGTTTAAGCTGCAAGCAGGTGGCCTGTGCTCCTCAGAGCTTTGCGTTTTTACTTGCTAGAATGCGTGTTGGTCGGCTTTCTGTCACCATAACGAAATGCCCGAGGTGGATAATTTATGAAAGAAAAGGTCCCCGTTGGCTCCACCTTTGTCGGATCAGCCCACAGTCAGACGCACCCACCTTTCCCCAAGTGACCCTCAGCGTCTCCACTGCCTCACAAGCACTGCACCGGGGCCCACACCTTCAACATGAGGAGCTCAGGGGACGGTCACGCTCCAAACTACCACAGCCGTGGTGGCAGGATGTCAGCTCTCCGGACACGTGTATTCTGATAGAGCCCTCCACTACGAGGAAACTGTCTCCGAGCAAGACTGGAGGTTGGTGGCAGATGCCAGGGTCTGGAAAACTTGCATCTCCATTGAGAGACTGACAGTGTGCATTTAGACGCGAGGCAGGTGTGACTGCAAAGCATGTGGCTTTAACAATAGCACTGATAGGGCCGGAGATTTAGCTCAGTGGTTCTGGCACTTGCTTAACAAGTGCACCGTCCCTGGTTCTATCCCCGGTAATCTCATACAACAATACTGGGCGTGGTGACTCACGCCCACTGGGCAATCAGTACCACACACCACAATGCCAGGTGTGGTGGCTCACGCCTGTCATCCCAGCACTCGGGAGGCAGAGGCAGGAGGACTGCTGAGTCTGAGGCTTGCCTGGGCTCCGTAGTGAGCTCGGGGCCAGCCTGAACTACAAAGTGAGACCCTGTCTCAAAAAAAAAAAAAAAGAAAACAGAATCACTGATAGAAGGGATTAATACTTGAGAGATATCCGTAATACAGAGAACTGCTATTTCCAAACAGGCAATGTGTAATGTCACAAAATTGTGCATGAGTGAGAAGCTCACTGCGAAAGCAGACTTTTTGAATGGTTTTTAAATAAGCTCCCTACCGTATGAAGGATCCCTGCTAGAGCTTTAAGCCCTGTATTGCAATAAACTCCCACACACTGGAGTTGGGTACGGCATCAATAAAGAAAGTCTGTAACAATCTGAAAAATCTATTTAAATGCTCTTCCATTTTTCTACTATAGATTTGATCTGTGCAAGGTCATATCTGTGTGCATCTCACCCAAAATAACATATTGCAACAATCGGAATGCAGAAGGGAATATGAGAACCCATCTGTCTTCTATTAGACCACACACTAAGGAGACCTACAGAAATACATTAAAAAAAATGTTGCTTTTTCTTGCGAACTCATGCTTTGTTTGGGGAAGCATTTAACTTTCATTACAATAGGTTATGTTTACATGCAATGGGCTTATTGCAATTTTTAAATTAAAAAGTAAGCGAACATTTTAACCATATTTCGGTCTTAATTTCTCATATGGTAACTGGCAATAGGTTTAACCCACGTGACCAGGGTTTTCTGGATCCTCTATACTTTCTACGGGTGGAAAGGGTTCCTAGGGATAGCAAGTTTGAGAACCACTGGGGAGGGCTGGCAGTACCCTGGTCAGTCACCTCAGCCTGGGGCATGTGAAGGATCAGGGTGGTCCTGGGGTCACGTGTCCCATTTTCAGGTCTGCTTTATTTATGTAAATAAATATTTATTTATATAAATATTTTAGGCCTTGAAATTAGCATTTCGGAGTGAGATCTGCCCCTGAGGCTTCAGAGCAGCCAAGGTGTGGAGGAAGCGCGGGTCTCGGGGCAGGAGAATGTGATCCACACACGGGTACACAGGGAGGAGTGTTCTGCAGCCTCAAAAGCAGCAGCTCTCGCCGCACGCAGGGGGTGGTGGCGCGGAGACGGGCACCGAGTGAGCTCACAGGCAGAGCCGCCGCCCCAGGGCGTCGCGGGGACCCGGAGGGACTTGCCTGCGTCCCATGCGCCCACCCCAGCCCGTAGGAGCGGCCTGGCTCCTCCCTGGACCCCCGGCGGGCGTCTGCCCTGGACAGAGCTGGGTCCGCGGTGTGATGTGAGCGTTTCGTCCAGACCGCGTGTCCTCCACCCCTGGGACACGTACTCCCTCCTGCCCCGGGAGATGGGCACACGTCAAACCTTAGCCTCTGCCTACGTCGCTGCCCAGTGCCACAAGGCCCAGAGACAGCAGCACCAGGAGCTCCAGAGCAGCTGGGAGCAGAGGGTCCCGAGGGGCTGGCTGGGCTCTGAGGGTGAGCGGAGCCGGGAGGGCTGGAGCCCGGGAGCAGGCAGCCTCGGGAGGTGCGCAGGGCGGGGGGCAGGCGGGCAGCGGTGGGCAGCCCCGACCCGGGGCCCCGGCCTGGTGGGCTCAGCTGCCTCCGGGAGCTGGACCCGTAACAGGTGCCCTGCGGCCTGGCCTGTGTGCTCAGACTCCCCAGGGCTCTCCCGGCCTCTGTCTGGGGGCGCCCGTGCTCCCCATCGGGCCGGATCGCATGGGCACCGGGAGCATGTGCAGAATGGACTCAAAGCATTGACCTTTCGTGGGTCACTTTGACTTCGGGGAAGAGCCGGAAGTCAGCCGTGCCAGATCCAGGGAATCAGGTGATGAGGACCAAGCGTCACGTTTTATAAACTGCCTTTCCATTGGATGGCGCTCGGCAGCAGCCGTCTCTGTATTTTTTTTTTTTTTTTTTTTTTTGTTACACCCCATAAAGACCCTGAGGAAAGAGGACTCCTGAGCTGCTTCAGGGAATGGCAGGACGAGGCGCGTTCAAACTGAGGTGGAGGATTTTGAGAGGAACTCAGGGCAACGCGCCCTTCACTGGCGTCACCGTCTGAGCAGCCCCTGCAGCTCTGGTTCGTGCCTGGCACATCAGCAGCTCTGGCAGCTGTGCTGCGGGCGGCACCTCTGACACGTGGTTTGGGATCCCAAGCCCCAGCTCCCTCCCGGGATTGGAGGCCATTTCAGATAAAAGCACAGACCCTTCCCTGGGTCTGCAGATGTCTGCTGGGTGACAAGACAGTGGAAAGACGCAGCATCGCTGCCTTCGCGCTCTGCCTGCCACCCTCGCTGCTCGGGGCCGGGGTTACTGAGCTCACAGGCAGACCGCTGAGGGCCCCTCGGGGCACGCCACGTGTTTCTTCTCTCTCCTCTCTTTCTCCTAGCCTCACACTGTCTTTTCTTCCACAGTCCCACCATAAAGCCCAGACCCACAAGCTGAGATGCCTTGTACCCAACTCAAAGAGCTCCTAGGACAAGTTGACCACAAAAAACTCAGGGGCCACAGAAAACTCCCTGTGAACCTGCCCTTTCCCCGCGGAAGTGACCCAGGTTGGCCGCTGCGGTGAGTCAGCGGAAGCTCCCTTCACTCAGAGCACTGTGGTGCCAGTCTCTTGCGGGCTGGTCCGCTGCAGCAGCGCCCCCGATGCAGGGCACCTCCCTGCTTGCTGACTGGCCGACAGTGGGCATCTTTGCAATACTTGCTGCGTCTTGTTCTACCACCTCCAGGTCAAAAGATCCCATCTGGTCACATCACCCTCGGATCAAGTGCAGAGCGCCAGGCGATGCAGTGGAATTTTTCTGGACGTTAAAACTGATTTAGAAAATGGGCTCAGAAGACAGGGAAAAGGCAAAGCGTGCTGGGCCTCATGGATCACGCCTCACGCGCGGCTGGAAGCCACAACCCAGGTTATGGCGAAGGTGCGTGGCTCTGTGGTGTGGAGAGGGTGGTCCTTTCGACTCACCCCACGGTCCTCTGCTGCGCTGGATGGCGCATCTCTCCACCTGTGGGACCTGCAGGGTCCCCTCCGTTCATCTCCGCCTCCACCTCCACCACCACGTCCGCTTCCGCCACCCCCTGGCCTGGACTCACACGGGCTCCGCCTAGACCCACTGTGTACCTCGATGTCCCTTCAGAGTCTCATGTGCTTATAGGTGGCGCTTTTCAGAGCTAGCCGGATATAGTGTGTGACACAGGGATAAAGGCCGTGTAGTGCTAATGAATCCACTGTTTACAATTAGCATAGTTCTGGGTGTGAGTGCCAGGAAGCCCCGTCCTGGGGGTGGGTGGAACCAGTCCGGAGGGTTAAAGCCGGAGTGAGATGTTCAGGGAGAGCGGAGCTGGGCTTGCTGCTCTGCCTCCTGCCTGCACTGCCATGGACTGTTTCTCTTCATGCCCTCTCCTTGGAGCAGCTAACTATGGACAGAAACCTCTACAAACCATGAGCTGAAATAAACTTCTCCTCTTTTAACTTTGGGTGTCAGATATTTGGCCTCAGTGATGAGGAATTCTTTGCTCTAATTGGAGTGAATGCAACATGTATCCTAAGTCCAAATAAAACCGCAAAGAACAGACTCACACTCCCAAAATGTGTTTTTCTTTAGAAATGGAAATACAGTAGAAAACAGAAATGCTAAATCAGAAATGAATTCAATAGTTACCTATGGAGATGAAGACACCATGGAAGAAAAGAAAGAGCTCTCGGAATACACTTTCTTTTAGAGATCTGATTCTGAAACAACGCAAACTTTAAATAATTCTTCAGAGCTGAATCAAGAAGAAAACAAACCATGAAAATTGAGAACAAACTGAAATAAACTGCATTTGAAGTTGGAGGAATTATTATTGTAGCTGACTTTAAAGTCAAAGCCCCACTTGGACCTTCCTAGAGGAATGTATCCTGTGCACAAAAGGTCTGTACACAAACCCTTGACTCAGTGCATGAATGCCCTTCGGAAAGAGCATGCAGAAATCAGATTCGTCTCAGTCCAAGCAAGTGAGTCTTATATACTTTTGATACAGATATAGAAAGTAAAGCATTAAGAAAACCACATGGACACAAAAATACAATAACCTTCCATCCAGTCTCTCAATTATTCTCACTTTTGTCTCTATGATTATTGAAATTTGCTTGCATCTATGAATATTCATGATTCGAGGTCTGTTTGTACCTGTGAAAGTCCGTAACTCGAACATTCATAGGCTGGGGACTTACTGTGTTCAGAGGTTTTATCGTTAGCAGGAATATTGTTATTTTGAAACAATCTCATGTACGTTTGCCTGATAAACAAGTAGAATTATGTTAATACCATTTGGAGTCAAAATTTCTAGCATAATGCAAAACACAACACTGTCCACATTAAGATAAGAGTTAGGTAGAGCCCAGACGTTCTGAATTTAATTTGAAAATATCAGAATCAACTGATTATTTGTTTCTCTTTCTAAAAATCCATGCCCACTCCAGGAAAAAGGCCTGTTCTCCAAACAGTCTTCCACTCAAAAGAATCAGGGACTTTTTTGAAAAATGGCTAAGTGTGGCTCTGAGGCAGGAAGCCCACAAGACCAGGCTGGAGGACAGAGGAATCACACACTGAAGAAGCTTCCGCAGGTGCTGCGACTGGTCAGAGGGACGGGGCAGAGAAAGGACTGTGGGATCCGAAGCGGTCTGACTGGCGTCCACCCAAAGCAGTCATAATCTCCCAAGGACCCTCCAAGACAAGATAAAAGTCACCCGCGGTTGCCATGGCAACCCCTCCTCCCGCAGGCTGAAGAACAGAGGAAGGGAAGAATCGCGATGCAAACCATACCCAGTTGCTAAACAGTTGATGACAAAGTTCTTTTTATGTGGAAATAATGCCAGCTTATAAATTCAGAAAGAATGATAAAATTACCCAGCTATCGTTCTGCAGCCAGCAGACCGCCAGGGAGCTGGTGGGCACAAGGTCCCTGCTGCCGGGCGTGGGGCTGGGGGCGCTGGGCAGAGGCCGCGGACAGCTGGGGCCGCACACCGCTCAGGGTGTCTCCAGGGCCGAGCTCCGCTGGGGTCAGAAGTGGCCGGTCAGCCACACCGAGACGTCCTGAGGGCAGAGACCCGATCAGGGCCAGTTTACGAGGCACCTCGGAGAGAGACAAGGAGCTGACACAGGCTGGAGGACCCTCTAGGGCCGGACGCCCCGGTGTGTATCGGGCCTGATGCGTAGACAGCAAAGCCGCCTGGGAGGCTGGCGAGACGGCACATTCGGACACGGCCCAGGAAGGTCACCCTGAAGTCACTCTTTCTGCAGACGGCAGAACCTGGACACTGCAGGACGCTGATGTCCTCCTTGCTTATACGCTCGGTGACTTTCTTGGGGTGTGATGTGGCTTTAACGTGGACCACAAGGCTGGCGTCTGGCGGGGACTGGCCGGTTTTATGACTGACTGACTGACTGAATGGCCCTTCGGGGCCTTAAGCGCGTTTAGCAGGACGCGAGTGTCCCTTGTGACAGGCCCCATCCTGCCGCTGGACCCCGCCCCCCGGCCGGGGGGACACAGAGGGCCCAGGCTCTGCGTCCGAGGTGGCCTGGAGCTGAGTTTCTGCGGAAAGAGAAGCGTCATGACAGTGAAGACACGGTCCTCATTTCCACGGCTAATTAAAATGACAGCGGGCACCGCTGGTTTCCCGGAGAGTCCGCTCTGGCCCCTGTCTGAGGGCTGCACCCCGAGCTGTGGTGGGACAGGCCGGCGCGGTTTGGGGGGCTCTGGGTGTGCCAAGCGGCAGTGCCCCGGAGCCAGTGTGCTGGCTGTGCACTCGGAGTTCCTGCAGCCTGCCAGGCACAAACCCAGGCTGGGTCCCCGGGGCATTTCTGTGCCCTTTTTGATGCCTTCGTGGCAGCCCACGCCTTACCTGCAGAGCCCGGGCCCAGGTGCCGCCGGGTAGGAAGCCGGAGTTTGGTGAGAACGCTTTCCTCAGCCGCGCGATGCACAAGCCGCTGTCGGGAGCCAACGCGGGACTCCCAGCAGCTGGGGAGACTCGGCGGGCGCGGGGACGCGGTGGCAGCTGGGGCTGGGGCACAAGGAGATGGGCAGAGCCTCGTCTGCCCTGCGCAGGGGAGGCCCCGGGGCCTGGGCTGTGGAAGGCGCCTCTCCAGACGGCAGCCCCTCCTGGCCAGGGCAGGGCTCTCAGGGACCCTGAAGCAGGCAGAAGCAGACTGTGGCAGTGCGCGTTAAGGCGATTCTGCCCCCGGGGCCAGTTGGAGCCAGTGTCAGGCCTAGAAAGCCGCCCAGGGCTGGAGAAAGACCCGGCAGTGCCGGCTCCTCTGCCTGAGGCTCAGATCCCCGCTGCTGCGGCCCCCAGCCAGCCCGCACCCTCTGTGCGCTGCTTTCCTCGAGCCAGAAGCAACACTTTCCTCCCTGCTCAGAGCAGTGGGGCCGCGGGCCCTGCAGCCTGAAGGAAGGTGGGGCCCTGGGCCTGCCGGGCGTTGGCCTGGCCGGGGGAGCGCCCCTCTGCCTGCCGCCGCCCTGGTGACCTGTCCCTGTAGCTGTCCTCAGAACGGCGACTCTCCACTCAGGAAAGCCCGCTGTCCCTGGGGGCCCCCGCGTGACACAGGGCCCCGGGCGGCAAGGCCTCTAGAGTCTCCCACCAACCCTTGCACCCCTCCCTGGCTGGGGTCGTTTCTAGGTAGGACCGGCAGGCAGCTCTACAGCCAGTGGCCACCCGTGAAGTCCCCGGCACGGGGGGTCGGGGGATGGACAGCCCATCGCAGGAAACCGAGAGGGAGGCAAGGTGCGGGCGGCACTCACCAGGGGCGCAGGCTGGAGAGGGCCAGGAGCCGCCCGCTGGGAGGCTGGAGACCCCTGAGGAGACCATGTGCCAGGGAGACGTGAGGGGCCCTCTGGGGCAGCGGGGATGGGGCCGGGTGGGTGGTGGCACAATGTCCCCAGAGGCGCTGAGTTCAAGTCCCAGGTCTCTCTGGAAAGGACAGCCCCTCAGGCTGCCGAGGGTGGGATTCCGCCCCATTTCCTAAGCACAGAGCTTGCTGTGGGGCTGGAGCCTTCTCCTTTCAAATCACCGCCGCCACAACCGTTGGCACCGTGGAGCCGCTTGCGCTTGGCAGACGTGAGTGGTGTGGCCCGGGGCCTTTCTCTGGGGGGCAGCTGCTCAATCTGGCCGAGATGAACAAACTCACGTAAGTACGACCACAATCTACTCAAGGACAGAGAATAAGATACTGGCAGAATCAAGATGGGCACAGAACTACATGCTCTGAGCTTCCGGTGGTGGTGGCGGAGATGGGCGGAGCCCTGAGGGACACTTGGTGCCCACAGCGGGCAGAAGCATGGTGGCCGTCTCCCCGCAGGAGTACCCTGGACAAACACGGGTGCCCAGCGGGTGGCTCGGAAGCCTGCTCCGGGCAGCACTGTTCTTATCAGCAAACACCCGAGGAGAGAACACCGGGGAGCCACAGGCACCACCCCCGCGGGCGAGGACGCGGGCCATGCGTGCCCCGGGTGCCCGGCTCCCGGGAACCGGAAGCCCAAGGAACGGCAGCTGGGCTCTGACGCTGCTTCGGGAGAAACGCGGTGCGCGTTAACGTGTGCCCCGCGGACTCCGGCGCCTTCTCATCGGCAGGGACTTCGGGGAGCGCGTAGAGGGTGCGAGTTTCTGTGTTTTCTGCAGCTTTTTGAATCAACTGTAACCACTTCTATAATTAAAGGGAAAGCCGGGAGGACAGGTGCGGTTAGGGGCGCCGCCCCGCGGGGCCGGGTCGTCAGGCAGTTGGGCGCTTTGTCTTTATCTCGTTCGCCTGAAACGCGAGGCCCGGCTGGCGGTGCCTCCCAGCCTCGCTCCTGGCCGGCCCGCGGGAGGCGTTTTTCACACAAGCGCTCGCCCGCCTGGCGCCGTGAGAACCCTGGCGGGGGGACGGGGCGCACCCAGGGCATGAGCGTACCCGGTCCCCAAGCCCCCGCAGAGGCCCGGCTGGGTCCAGTGCCCGTGTGCCAGGCTTCCTGCAGGTCTGCAGCCCTGGGCCACATCCTCAGGGGCGGCACCCGGCTCCCGCTGGGCTCGGCAGGCTGGGGCCACGTCGCTCCTCTCTCAGATGAGCTCACTGCAGACACGGGGCCAAACCGAGCGACCCTTTGTGAGAAGCCTGGCGCCTTGGAGCTGCGGAGCTTCCGGCCACCTGGGCTGTGGGCAAGCAGTGGCACGAAGCCCACTCCTCCGTCCCCGAGCTGACGCCAGGTGGAGGCTGCGGAGAGCCCTGCTGGCGTCCAGGGCAGCTGGAGGCCACCGGGCCGGAGGAGTGCAGAGCCTGGAGCCCGGGGTGTGCCGCCCAGGCCCCCAGGAGGCCTGCAGGGGGCGTCCTGCTGCACCCCAGCCCCGCCCCTCACCCGGCTCCACTCTGCAGTCCCAGGGACGTTCCGTTTCCCTTATTAGGACAAGGCCAACTCTGCCCTCCTTGGGGCGGTGAGAGCCCTTCCAATTATTATGCTTTGAGAGAAAAATGAAACTCCTAATTAGAATCTCCTCACTTATGTAAATTAAAGCCCAGAGAAATGAAAACCCACTGTTCTTGGTTGCCCGGCTTCCGATTCTGCTCTGGGGGCCGTGGGTGCTCGGCGGTCGGCAACGCCTCCTGAGCGGCCCTGCTGCTGCTGCCGGCCCGTCCGCCCCACCCCGTCTCTCTCCCCCTCCTCTGCACCCTCCTCCTCCTCTTTCCCAGACACCAGGGACGAGCACACAGGGGCCTGGCAGTGCCCGCCCAGCACCCTCTGACCCGAGAAGGTGCCAGCCCCCCCAGTCCTGAGTGTGGATGCCAAGGATGAGGACTGAGCCCGGACCACACCGGGCCCGCCCGAGCCCTCTCCGCAGACACGCGTCGGCTCCTGGCTGCTGCGCTCCCGCGCTGAAGCCTGCTGTGTCTAGGGAAAACCTTGTGTCGTTCCAGGCCGGTGTTTAACGAGAAGCTCGAGAGGCAGACATCGTGGGGCAGACTGAGCCCCGGCCGTGGACAGGCCCTCCGTGCCCTGGCCGAGGTCCCCGAGCCTGTCCCCTCTCGCCTCGGTGAGTTTCGTCCTCTGGGGACCAAAGCTCTGCTCTCCGTCCAGCACGGTGTCCACGCTGTGCCTGGCTCTGGAGTTCAGGGCTATGACAGCCTCAAAGGCAGGTCCAGAAGGCCGGCCAGACAGAAGCCAGGGTCTCCCGTGGTGCCAGTGTGCCACAGGGGCACCCGACCACCGTGTCCTCCCAGCCTGGCCCTGCTCTCGCTGCCCTGCTGACGGGCCTGAGGTTCAGAAGAGGGCTCCGGCCTCGACTACCCGGTGTTCCTTGAGATTCACGCTGAGGCAGCTGCACCCTAGCATTCCTCAGAGTCCCCGCTCCGGCCTGCAGCCTGTGTGACGGCGAGGAAGGGGTGTGGGCCCTGCGGGACCCGCTCTCCTCCGGGTGTGCGTGCGTGGCAGACGGGCACTCCACTTCCAGGAGTGCGCGGGGTGGGGGGGGGGGCGCTGCTCCACCGCTCTCACCCATGCCCGTCCCCACCAGGGGGCGCTGCAAAGCAGACCGCAGGGCCTGGCGGAGCACTGGAGACCCTGGCTGGCTCTGAATCTCTGACTGGCCACCATGGATTGCGGTGGGCTTTGGACCCTGCGGCTGGGTGCCCTGAGCACATTTTGGCCCTGGATGAGCCCTGCACGGATCCACACATTTGCCCCGGACCCTGGCTGGCAGCAGGAAGTTTGTGCTCTGTCCAAATGGGGCAGCACTGGATATGGGGGATAGAGGTTATTCATCGGCTGCTGTTTGAGTGACTTCTTCAACAAGACACAGCACCTGGCACCCACAACTCTAAGGAGGGAGGAGAGGTTTATTTAGCTCACGGTTTGTAGAGTTTCAGTCCATGGTCGTCTGGCTCCAAGGCAGGACGATGTGGCAGAGCGGGCTTGAAGAGAAGAAGCAGCCCATGGCAGGCAGACAGGAAGCAGGGGATGGAGGGAGGAGGAGGGAGACAGGCCTTCCAGGCCACGCCCAGGGGCCGCCTCCACCTCCAGGCTTCACCTCCCAACACCGCATGTGGCTGTAAGCCCATCAGGGGGCTGACATACTGGTGAGCATTGCACCCCACCATCCCATCACCTCCCAGCTTTACCCAGGGGCATATGAAGCTGTGGAGACAGCTAGGTACAAGCCATCATGGCTGTCCTGCTCTCCCGCTTCTCATTCTTACCCAGCCTCCCCACACGTCACGTTTCTCTCACGTGTGAAGTTTGGACCCGGCAAGAAGAATCCCAGGTCAGAACCCAAAGGTGGCAGAGAACCAGGTCCAGCCGGTGGTCCCTGCACATGGGTCCACGCTGGGAGCCTGGGTGCCCAGGCCTGCGGCTGCGTCCTTCAGACTCCAGTGCGTGGACAGCCCCTTCACGCTCTTCTACACCTGGGACTCTGGGCGGCTGTTGGAAGCCAATTTTACAAATTCTTATATATTTGCTTATCTCATATTAAATGGGTTTCTCTAGTAAGCACTGACTGATCCAAAGTCCAGAGGGGCTTCGGGGATGTGCTTGGGGACCTAGGGGGCTACATGTGTGCTGGGCCGTGCACGTGGCTAGGGAGGACTCACCAAGGACCTGACCTCTCATCTTCAGCTCTGTGGGAGCACCACCGGAAGTCAGGATAGGCTGTGAACGGCCCATCGGAGCCATGATTGTGCACCCCAAAAGACTCAGAGCCCGCCTCGGCAAGGTGGGGAGGCACCATGAAGGCCCTGAAGGAAATTAGGGTCCAATCCTCAGCCTCCAACCACACTAACTGGGGCGAGATTCAGAGGCCACCAGCAGGAGGGTAACTGAACAAGCAGCAGGAAAACCTACAGGTGTTTGTGGGATAAGGGACAATCTGGTCCCCAGAGGTATTTCTTTTCTTCATTTAAAATGCGCTGTTTTCAGAAAAAATAAAAATAAAAACAATGAAGCACAAAAGAAATAGGAAAGTTTGTCTACTGTTGGCAGATGGAGGCAAGGACAGTTGTTTCTGAGGAGCACAAGCTTACCAAACAGAGACTTTAAACCAGTGTAAAGCACACAGCCATCACAGAAAAAGAACAGACTAGTTTCTTGTAAATACAGGTGCAATATCCTCCGTGAAATACTAGCAAACCCAACCAGAAATATATGAACAGGATAATACGCTCTGTCCAAGTGGGACTCTAATGTTGGTTAAACATCTGAAGATCAAACAATGTGATACATCCAGTCAGGAGGGAAAAGGACCAAAGCAACATGATATCTCAGTAGATAAGAAAAAGCATTTGACAAATTCCAACTCTTAAGATAAAAAACATTCAAGACACTAGAGATGGAAGGAAGCTTCCTTATCCTGATGAAAGACATCCGTGGAAATCTCACAGCAAACCACGCTTGATGGAAGGCTGTTTCTTCTCCACAGTAGGAACAGAGCAATGATGTCTGCTTTCACCGCTTGCACTTGACATTTTATTCGAGGTTCTAGAGAGAAAAATTAGGGGAGGAAAATCCATTTTAAGACATCTAGATTAAAATGAGAAGCAATAAAACTACATCTATTCACAGATAGTGTGGTGCTGCATGTAGAAAAGTCTAAAGGATCCCCACCTTCCCTACAGACAACTATTAAGATGGATGAGAGTGATTTTCATAAGGTTGCATGATAAATACAAAAAAATGAACCATATTTCTATACACTTTCAATGAACAATCCCAGAAGAAAATTAGAAAAAAACATGTTCATTTGCAATAGCAACTAAAAGAACAAAGCATTTAAGAACACATTTGACAAAGGCCATGAAAACTTACACATCAGAAACCATAAAACTGTTTGAAAAAATAAGAAAAAAATAAATTTTTTAGAATGCTTATGGTTATGCATTGTTGAAATAGACACACAGGTGTAACACACTGTTTATAAAAAATTTCAAATGCTATTTTTTTTAGAATCTTACAAGATGATTCTAAAATTCGTATGAATATGCAAGGGGCCTAGAATAGTCAGAACAAGATTTAAAAAGATGAACAAACTTTGGTAACTCACTTTTCTCTCAAAATTTACTACAGATGTATAGTAATCAATGCAGTGTAGTAGTAGCATAAATGGAAATCAATGGAATTTAGAGCCATAAAGAGTCAATAGAATTGGAGCCCAAAAGCATCCTTCACAACTACAGTCAACTGATTTTTTATGAGTGTGACAAGATCATTCACTAAAGGAAGAAAAGATCTTTTAACAGATGGGGTTAGAAAAGCAGGACTCATTGGATTCCTCACCTGTTGTGGCTTGTGTTTAGCTGCCTTCCCTCAAGCCTATGTCCTCATAGATGGGGCTTTTTGGAGCTGACAGGGTCTAAGGTGTCTGGGTACTAAATTAGCCCACTGATTGCTCTAGTTCTGGATATGAATAATGAGAAACCCCAAACTGAGTGTGGGTAGCATAACCTAGCTTATACCCTGGATGAGGTGAAAGGGAAAGGCAGGTTTGCTGCTGCTGCTGCTGCTTGCTGCCTTCTGCCTGCCACACCATGTGCCATTTTTCCCTTTGATGCCTGTTTACCATGCCTCCTGTGTTGGAACCAGCTAACCATGAATTGAAACCTCTACAATATGTGACCTGAGATAGACTTTTCCTCTTTTTACTGAAACTCAGACACTAATTCAAAGTTATCATTCGAAGTTTAAAGCTTGCCAGCCCACTAGCCACAAGTGAGACTTGGAAAACTTTCTAAAATCCAACACTTACGCTGATTTGCGAGCATGACTACTGCAACCCTGAGCTTTACCGTATCCAGGCACTACACCCACCTTTTCCAAAGCTAGTGCAATATTTTTGTATCTGACCACTGGGGTGTGGGTTCCAGCCTCCATTTCCAACTCCATTTTCTCTAGTGTCGTTGCTGGGCTTGCTTTCATGGAGTTTCACATAAGCACCTGACAACCATCCATCTCTTTTCTTCCTAAGGTCTACGGGGTCGTGTTATATCCTTTTCTCCTCTCTGTTAGACATCCTCTGCCTGAGACACTGCATAGTGTAAATTGGTGTTTAATTATTTTTGAATAAACATAATAAACCAAATTGTATGTGAGTAATTTATCCATAAATAAGATAAACGAGCCACTTTGCTGTAGTTCACTGTCTCATTTCCCGGAATGTGTGAGCTAGCCCAGCCTTTCCTGTACCTATGTCCCCCACTCTGTAGGGCAAGTTAACCTCAGTTTGAAGCCCAGTTCCATGAGCTCCCAGGATCCCAAGCCTCCTGCCTTCCTGCCACTGTGCAGCTCCTTCCCCCGTCCTCTCTGCTCCTGGTCCTTGCAACCCAGAGGTCCTGGTTTGGTCCCCCCCAACTCTGACCCGGGGGACACCTACCGACATGGCAAGAGCTTGTCCCCGCGCCACGGAGGGCAGCAAAATCCACAGGCTCTGAGCCTCACCCCTCCAGCGGCCCGGGGCCGCCCTTTCCCTCCCACCCTGCCCTTCATCTCCTCCATCCTGGGAGAACACCGATTCTGCAGCCCGCGCCCGGCTTCCATCCCTGCGCTCCCACACCAGGGCGGGCCCGTCTGCCCGAAGGAGCCGCGGCTGAGCAGCTACCGAAGGCTGCGCTGTGCTTTATTTTCCAGCTCTACCTATTACAGTGTTTACTTTGTGCTCCCCACCTACTCGCAGCAGCTGCGTGCCACGTTATGCAATAAACTCGAGGTTTAAAACCCATTAAGAGCTCCTCACCGCAAAGATCCAGACAGTGGATCCAAGGGGGCAGCTATCCCTGCAGCCTGCGGCCTCGCCCTGCCGTGCGAAGCCTGGGTACCGGGGTCTCCCTTCCTACCAGCCAGCAGACTCGTCTCCGAAGTGCGCCCTGAAGTAATCCCGGGTCTCTGGGACACGTCTGGGGCAGACATTCCTACCTGTCTTTCTGTCCCTCCCCTCGCCTTCTCCCCCTGCACGCTGGTGCCTCCGCCATGCCTTCCTCCGAAAGCTTTCCCAGATCCCTTTACGGTCAGAAGAGCCTCAAGTCCCACACATCCCAGGGCCGCAGATGTCCACACGCGTCTACACACCGGCCGTCGGAGTCACCGTGGATCTGGGCCCCGAGGACCTGCAGAGGGTGCGGGGCTCCCCTCCCCCCACCTCCGAGACACTCGCCCGCTTCAAGACTGAGTGGAGATGTCTCCTTTCCCTTCCCTCCCGCTCCTGCAGGGCACCACACAGGTGCCCAGGAAACGCTCTTGGACAGAAAGGATTAGATAATTTATGACCAAAGATGGAGAATAATTGCCAATGAGAATTCCATACTAATAATGCAAATAGCTCAGAGTTCACCCTGAAGTTTTTCTCTTGACCTGATTCTCAACAAGGGGAACATAAAATCAAAGGTCGGCCTATTTAGCGGGATGGTGGTGAACTGTGAAACTTCAATTGGCAGCCAGGGAAGGCTGATTATATAGATTAGAAATGCATCGCGCTCAGCTTCCTGTCCCTGAGCAGGGGAGGTGAGCCGGGGCCCCCGGATCCTGCTGTATTTCTGGCCCGTCCTTCCTTCCGCGGGTGTTTCTAGGCCCACGTGGCAGTCTCCCGTGGAAGGCTGGCCTGGCCCGTGGGCCGCTGCCTCCTGGTTCAGAATCCCGTCCCCTCCCATGGCTGGGACTCCGCACGAGCTGCCCCAGGTCTGCTCTGGTTTCCACGCTTTACGCCGTTGGCCTTCTAGAAGCTTCTCAGTTTCCGGTCCATTCCCTGAAATGGGGAAGGAACGGAGGACAGGGAGGCTGGTGTGTCCCCTCCTAGGAGGCCACTGGGTCTTGGGTGTGGCTTGGTGCGTGGATTTGTGGGTCAACATAGCCCAGGAGGGAGGGACAGAGGGAGAAAGGGCAGCTCCACCACCGGCACCCGGGCACTTCGGGTAGATCCCTTCCTCTGGACGCCAGGATGGCTCCGAGTCCTGGTTCGCTGCCCTAGTCCTCCAGCCGCTCCGGAAATGTTTCTATACTCTGCCCCGTGCAGCAGGCGATGCCCCAGACGCTGTCTGCCGCTTATAGACTCCTACCCGGGGCCTGGGCGCCTCGGGGACATGGGCTCCGGCTCAGTACGAACGTTCCGGACCGAGGCCCCCAGCAGCCGGGCCTGTGCCACCCGTGGAGGTGCGGCTGGACTTGCCCGGGTGATGCCTGCTGCACCCAGGCTTTGGGGATGACAGCCCTGGCCCGGCCTGTGCCCGGCCCTCCCCGCGGGGACTTGGGGGTGCCAGAGGCATCAAAGGGCTGGGAAGCAACGGAGAAGCCTGATGAGCCCCTCCCTTGCACTCCCGCCCGAAACGCCCTCTTTTCGGGGTTCAGCTTCCGCTGGTGTCCACGGCCCCTCCTCACGGCTGAGCTCAGCTCACCTGCAGTACACGCCCTTTGTTTTGTTTTGTCCGTTTGCTTGAAGTACTGGGAACCGAACTCAGGATGTTGCACTGGGCGGGCAGAAGAGGCGCCTCCGAGCCGCACCCCTGCAGTACACGCTGAGCTCCCCCACCTGACTATCCTCCCATCCCAGGCGCCGTGAATGCTAAAGAGAAGAAAGAACGGGAAGCAAGCCAAGCTGCTGCCCCTGGCTGCCTTTATGTCTCCACACTGGCACCCGCCCGGCGCCCACCTCGCTTTTCTAGCAGGAGGAAGCCGCCCTGCGTTTCCAGCCACCCGTGCTGATGACTCACTCGACACGCCCGGCCCCTCCGACGCCCTGCTCTGTGCAGCACCTCCCAGAGGTTCTGACGGGCTGTCTCGTGGCTGCTGTGTGGCGTATGTGTCTCTCCTTTAGTGTCCCCGCCATTTTGGGGGGACCTCCCAGGGGACCAGCCTCCCTGAGCCCCCAGGCTGTAGGACTCACCTTTCCCCGTCGCCCTCGGGCTCTGCATGCCCATCAGCCCCTTCTTCCTGTTCCTTGACTCTCCAGCCCCTGAGCAGGCCTCAGCGCTCTCCTGTGGGCAGCTTCTGTTCCCAGTTGCTCTTGGACCAACGTTATAATTTCTGTAAAATCCATATCAATTATTTACTTAGTGATTTTCTTTGAATCATTTAAAACTCACCTGATAACTTGTCCTGGGAAATGAAGACCGCCTGGCAATCTCCTTACTTTTCTTTTGAGACAGGGTCTCGCTTGGTCGTTCAGGCTGGCCCTGAGCTCACCATGTAGCCCAGGCAAGCCTGGAACTCAGCGATCCTCCTGCCTCTGCCTCCCGAGTGCTGGGATGTCAGGCGTGAGCCACCATGCCCGGCAATCTCCTTACTTTTTATCTAGTGTTCATGGGGTAAACTACCATCGTGCCCCAAGCTTCCTGTCACAGCCAGGAGTGGCGGCCCCTGGTGCCCTAGGAGCGGAGGTAGCCTGCCTTTCCCGTCTGAGTCTCGCTCTGCCCCGAGGCAAGAGCCCAGGCCGTGGAAGAAGAAGCCACGCCGCCCCAGCCGGCCCACCCAGCACGGCCTCCCTCTCCGTCCCCTCCACAGCAGAGACCCCGAGGCTCTGAGGCTGCGTAGCTGCTGGTGCTGCCAGCGGGAGCCTAGTGCAGACGCGACTCGGTCAGAGAGGCCCGAGTCTGCCCCGTTCATCCAGCCCGGCCCCCTCGTCCTGGGCTCTTAACTCTGAAACCCGCTGTCTTTGTCTTTCACGTAGAGCTGGGATTAGTGTTATCTTAAGACTCGAGGAAGATACGCGAAAACCGTGGGCTGGGGCTCGTCTAAGTCCCTGGCAAACAGCTTCGAACAGCAGCAGAAGGGAGGTGGGAGCCGCAGACCACGGCTGGCCGCTCTCTGAACTAGCTTCCAGCGAACGAGCTGGGACCGAGTCACAAAGCGACTGGCCAAGGCCCTGCAGTGGCCGCTCAGTGAGTGTCTGTTGACCGCGTCCGGTGGGATCTCCCCCTCGGGGCCCCAGCCTTCCCCACCCTCCCTGTCCTCTGCGAGCCGGACGCTGCCCTCCCCTGGGGCCGGCGGCTCTCAGACGGCGGCAGAGCTCCCCGGTTTCCCCGGAGCCGCTTCCGAAGATGACGTCAGCCTCTGGGGGCTCCTCGCTTCCCCTTCCGCTCCCGCATCCCCGCGTGCGACCTGCACCCGTCAGGGCTGGTTGTGAACCCTAATAATCGCCCAGTAAAATGCAGAATCGTGGAACCCGGGATTTGTTCCTGGCACCAGCGCGCCACCAGCACTGCCGGACGCGCAGGAGGAGCTCGAGAAAGGAGCTGTGAGCCGAAAAGACGCGGTCAGCAGTGAGCCCACAGACGGCGCCTCGGGAGGCGCGAGGTGCCAGCGGCGAGCTCGGGAAAGAAGAGAGGCCCGGGCACGGCCCCCTCCGCCGGGGTCCAGCACGGAGCCCCGCAGAACAGAACGGACGCGCCTGGTCTTTCAAATCGACGAGTGAATGGACTCTCTCTCCTGCCATTTTTACTGATTTGACTACTTGGTCAACTCAGGATATCAGTATTTATGGAAGGCAGTGTGGTATTTTCATTCCTCGGTGTTGACCTTGCCATGGATTTTGGATGACCCTGGTCATCTCTAGGCCCGTAATGTCCTGTCCTCTGTAGCCCCAGCTGGTCGGTCGCTCTGGGGTACCCTGGCGCCTGGTGTGTGTGGCACGTGCCAGGCCAGGGCTCCCGTGAGTTGACCCTGTTGGTGGCCGAGCCAACCCGCAGAGGGAGGGCCTGGCGGGGTGGAAGACCCCGGCCGAGTCCCTCGTCTTTACGTGCCGTTGGGGAAGGCCTGTCCCTTTATTACAGAGAATCGATATTTGTACAGTTGGTAGATTGTAAAACTTTATAGTTGTGAAGTGACACATTTCCCTAACTGGCCCCCAAAGAGAAATAAAATCCAACAGCAAAACCTTGGTGGCAATTCGTGGAGAAAGGTGGCGGCTGCCGAGGGCTCGGGACGTGGGGGCCTTTCTGTGTCCTCTCCGGGGCTCCCACGGCCCTGGGGTGCCGACGGTCCCCACTGCCCGCTTCCCCGGAAAGAGGCACCGAGCCCTGGCCGCAGACACATCGCTGTGCGCTCAGGAGCGCGGGCCCTCGTCCCTCCTGCCGCGCCCGGCCCGCCCCCCCGAGGAGCAGCCGTCGGAGGACACGCGCAGGGACCGTCCCCGGCCGGAGGCTCCACGGGCTCGCCTGGTGCTCCTGCCTTCGGGGAGCACTAAGCCGACTTAATGCTATGAAATGTAACGTTGTCACTCGCTGTAAGGCCACCGGTGCCCGAGACACAGGACGCCGTCGCGCCCGTGGCCCCGTGGAGGGGGCAGCGTCAGAGCCGGCTCGGCAGCCGGAAGCCGGGCGTGCACTGCCGTGCCACCGGTCTGCCCTCCGCTCCCCTCACGCTCCTGCTGGGAAGGCGGTCCTGGCCGCACCAGGCGCCGGGCTCAGGGCGAGGGCCACTCTGTACTTCCGGTTTGAAAAGAGCGAGCTTATTCCAATTCCTGCAGCAGTCTTTAAAATAACGTGGAAGAGAAGGCAGAGGAGGAGACCAAAACACACACGTCAGCGCCAATCAGGGCTGTGACAGGGCAGCGGGCACAAGGCTGCCGTACGCTCTGTGAAGTGTGCTTAGTGTCTGCCGCTTTAATTCTGGGTTGTTATGGATAGATTTTAAATTTTATTTTTCTGCTTTTACTTAGTCTCAGAACTCTGCTATTCTTCTGAAGGAAACAGCATTTCTTAATAGATATAACCCTCTTCACTGTAGGCACTTCTTCCCAAGTCTTTCTCTTCTTCAGCCCTCCCCTTGTAAGAGCTGGGGATTTAGCTCAGTGGTTCTGGCACCTGCCATGCAAGTGCAAAGTTGCGGGTTCAATCTGTGGTACAAAATAATAATAATAATAATAATAATAATAATAATAGTGGCAAAGCTTTGGGCTTTGGGTCCTTGTATTCCTGGGAATATACTGTCACACTCTCATATTTGAATGACTCTGTTAAGATCAAAATTCCATGCTCTAAATTTGAAGTTATTTCTTTCCAACCTTTGAAACACCATTGTATGTGTTGACAAAAATCTGCCCTGAGCCGGGAGCTGTGGGCGTGGATAGCGTCCTGTGTCTTGGGCACCAGTGGCCTTATATAAAGTGATATCCTGGGATGAACATTTTCAAATGTTAAATTTTATAGTTTTATTACGCATTTATCTACTTCATGATTTTTGGGTTACTTCAGCATAAACCTTTCCTAATTATCTGAATAGATGTAGAAAGTTTCAATATTAAGTTTCACAGGAAAGAAAAAGGAAAAATAAGAGAGCAGAAAATGGAAAGAAACCAAAAACCCTCATAAAAAACTAAAGCTGGAAGGGAACATCTAACATCACATAAATACTATTTGGAATTGAGACTAAACAAAATGTTTCAGGTTTTCCACTGACATTTAAGTCAGCAGTGGGAGGGGTCTCTGCTGTCACACATCTTGGGAATGTTGTGAAACTGGTCACCACTGGTGCTGCATTGCCAGTAAAAGTAGCAACGAAATCCATATGAATGTAAAAAGAAAACACAGAATTGTTACTTCAGATGCTGTGACTCTGCATCTGGAAATTCTGGTGATTCCAAATGGTTAGAATTACTAAGTAAAAGTTTAAGAATGTTGGGTATAGAGGCCGGAGATTTAGCTCAGTGGTTCCGGTGCCTGCCTCACAAGTGCAAGGTCCTGAGTTCAATCCCAGTAACCACATACAGTGCTGGTTGTGGAGACTCACGCCCACCAGCCATTAATACCACATGCCACAGTGCCGGGCGTGGTGGCTCATGCCTATAATCCCAGCACTCGGGAGGCAGAGGCAGGAGGATTGCTGAGTTCCAGGCTTGCCTGGGCTCCATAGTGAGCTCATGGCCAGCCTGAATTACAAAGTGAGACCCTGTCTCAAAAAAAAAAGAATGTTGGGTATAAGATAAATGTAAATATTCAATATATTTCTGCAGGTGAAAAGCAAAAAATTGTATCAAGGAAACTCAAACACTTAGAAATTAATCTAATAAGAATGAACAAAACCTTTTGTGAATGGTACCTGGAAAAGAGGTGGAAAACATTTTCTAACTCAGGACAAGATAACATTTTAATGTACGTGCGTAGAAAATTTTATGACAGCTTTGACATTGTCACAATATTTTTATTTTATTTGAAAATACATTCATTTAGAAACAAAACCAAATACCAAAAGGGACAGAGGTACACCCTGGGCCTGGCACCCTTGGCACTGGGCTTGGCCCTCTGAGAGGGCTGCGTGAGGGGAAGCTGGGTGCAGAGCCGAGGGGAGTGCCCGGGGCGGCCCCGCAGGGCCGGGCTGCAGCACACGGGGCCGGGCGTCCTCTACGGGAGACCACAGACCAGGCTCCGGGGCCTGCGCGTAACTCCCGAGGCTACTCACCGAGTCTTTTACTCACATGTTAAGAGTGCGCTTCATGTGGCAGGAAAAGTTGAAAGAAATCAAAGTCAAACAAGTTAGCGTGGAAATATACCTTGTTAAAATGCACGGACTAGTGCCGGGCGTGGTGGCTCAGGCCTGTCATCCCAGCACTCGGGAGGCAGAGGCAGGAGGGTTGCTGAGTTCGCGGCAGCTTGCCTGGGCTCCATAGTGAGCTCAGGGCCAGCCTGAACTACAAAGCGAGACCCTGTCTCAAAAAACAAAAAAAATAAAAAAACAAAACAAAACAAAAAAGTGCACAGACTAGTAACTAGGTGGGTTTTGAATAGGTGCTAGAAGATGAAGTCCCCTGTGAGAAGGTGTCAAAGACACAGTGCAAGGGCTACGTCTCCACTCAACTCCTTTTCAGTAAAGAAGAGTTGGCACCTCACTGGCACCAGGTGCTTGGGCACTGGGTGTGTGACATCCCGGGTGCCTTCACTGCCAGGGTGGGCGGTGTGCTGGGCCATCCAGAGGGGGCAGGGGAGGGGTCACCAGCCTCGGTGAGGGTTTGGGCCCAGGTGTCCCCACGGAGCCTCCAGCGCTCAGAGGTGGCCAAGCTAGAGTGTTCCGTTTTCTTTTTTGAGACAGGGTCTCACTGTGTCGTCTTGGCTGGCCTTGAGCTCATGGCAACCCTCGTGCCTCTGCCTCCCGAGCGCTGGGATTGCAGGTATGTGCCACCGTCCCTGGCCAGAGTGTGTGATGCTGGGATGAAGGGGGTGTGATCACTAAATCAATCCACCGATTGGCATAGCACCACCCTAAGCCTATTAGTCTGGATAATGGAGTAAAAAGATGCTGATAAAGCCCCCCCATTTTCGCTGTCTTTTGCCCCCATGAACTGTCGTCCCTCTGTCCTGTGCCTTGAAGCCAGCTGATAATGCACTGAAGCCTCTACAAACTGCAGCCAAACAAATCCTTTTCCCTTGAACTTTGGGCATCGGGTATTTTGTCTCAGCAATGAGAAAAGTGAGTAACGCAGTCTCTTCCTGGATCTAAGCACACAGGTGCTTAAAGCACTGAAACGAAAATGAGAGACTGAACATGGAAGAAGACACTGGCAGAGAAGGCTTGGGAGAGAGATTGTGGAAACAAATGAAGCTCAATACATGCCGGAACGTCCTTCCTTTTAAAGTCACCATAAAGATGGCAAGTTTGCTGGGCGTGGTGGCTCACGCCTGTAATCCCAGCACTCGGGAGGCAGAGGCAGGAGGATTGCTGAGTTCGAGGCTTGCCTGGGCTACATAGTAAGCTGAGGGCCAGCCTGAACTACAAAGCGAGACCCTGTCTCAAAAATAAAAAAAAAAAAGATGGCAAGTTTACCTCAGAGACAAAGCACCGAAGCGTAGACGGTGCCTGCGATCCTGACAGGCAAGGCAGCGGGTAAGTGTCCCGCGGAGGGAGGCCCAAGCACACAGGTGACCCATAAATCAACAAGGCAGCCAAGCAACAGCGACTTAACAATCAAAAACATAATTCGTATTTCTTGCCAAAAAGATGGACAACTTTTTAAAAAGCAATGACACTTGTATACAAATCTGTGAGATCATAGGATTACTTACATTTGGCTTTTTCTCCATACTGCTCTGTATACAGCTCACAATCACAAAATGTACCAATAAAGAATTTGATTTAAAATAAATAAATACTGTTCTGGTGAAAAATAACTTGACTTCGCCTTCTTATTTTTTAAATTTTATTGTTTTTGGTAGTACTGGGGATCAAACTCAGGCCTCTGTTCTTTCAAGGTAGGCGCGGTATAACTGAGCTAAATCCCCAACCCAATTTTATCTTTTTTTTTTTGAGACAGGATCTCGCTTTGTAGTTCAGGCTGGCGCTGAGCTCACTGTGTAGCCCAGGCAAGCCTGGAACTCAGCAATCCTCCTGTCTCTGCCTCCCGAGTGCTGGGGTGACAGGCATGAGCCACCACGCCCGGCACTGTGGCATGTGGTATTGATTGCTGGTGGGCATGAGTCACCATGCCCAGCATTGTATGTGGCTCCCGGAATTGAACTCAGGACCTTGCTCTTGCGAGGCAGGTGCTGCAACCACTGAGCTAAATCTCCGGCCCCAACTTTATCTTTTTAAAGCTATAAACACATTCATAACCTGTGGCCAAACATAACCACTTGTGGGTACAGAGCCCTGAACAACAGCCATAACGAAACTCGAAATGTGAAAGTTCATAGGATCTCAGAAGGGGTCACGCACAGTGTTTGCAGCAGCTCTGTTTGTCACCTGTGGACCCGGGGACAGAGGTGGACAGAAGGAGTGGACACCCTGTGACAGAGTCCGTGCTGTCCTGGGGACGCGGCTGGCACGACTGCGGCCCTCCGGGTGGGGAGAAGCAGGAGCCCGCGGGGCATGGGCACCTTCTGTGAAGCCCGCACGTGAGGCAGCCGGTGGTGGAGCGTGTCTACCCTGGGATCACGGAGTCCGGAGGGCCAGAAGCAAAGCACGCTGAAAGTCGCCATGCTAGCGAGGCACAGGCGGGCTGTGAAGGAAGCAGGCCTGGAGTTGGGTTTCTGTGTTGTGCTTTCTGAGAGGCGAGGCGGGCACCCGAGAGCCCGCTTTACTAGAAATAATTTCATTTAGGGGGGTCAAAAAGGATATATAAGCAGTATAGAAAGGTAAAATAGAAAAGATGTGTTTATAGTGGGAGCATGCGGCTATGAGGATATTTAAGAACAGACCAAAATATAAATGTCCAGCGTGATTCATGGAAGTGTTCGCTGGTGCTAAGGGACGCACCCCAAAATCTTTAAACAAAAGGGAAACAGCCAAGGACCCTGCCTTGAGGGACGTAGGACAGTGATCTCAATACTGTGTGTGTGTGAGAGAGAGAGAGAGAGAGAGAGAGAGAGAGAGAAGTCAAACTCTACCCGCAGACTAGCATGAATATCCAAGAGAACCACTATCAAAAGTGATTTGCTGGTGGCTTCTCCTCCCGCCCACGGCATGCGAATCTGCTCCGGCGCCACAGCAGCCTGCACAGAGCGAGGGAGCGCGGAGGTCGGCCAGGCCCACCGCGCTCACACCGCACGGAGGGACACCGTCTGTGTGGGGACCAGTACGCCAGGCGAGCGTGACTTCAGCACAGGGGGCGGACGGACAACTCGGCCAGGCCGCAGCGACAGCAGTGCGGCTGCCTGCGCGAGCTCTGGTGCTGCTCCTGGACGCCTGCTACTCACATGGACATAAGTCTCACAGGACTGACAAAGGTAAAAATAAGCGACTGAAGAAGCGAAACCCAGCGGAGAAGAGTGGTGGCTGCTGGCTCCCTGCCCGGTCCCTCGGGCTCTCCCCGGGTGGGTGTGGCTTTGGGGGGCCCGTGGTGGGAAACCCCCAGTGCCTGGGAAGAAGCCCCCCGGACCACCCTCCCAGTCCTGTATCCTGCTGCCCTCAGGCTCTGGTGGCATCGAAATCTGCCCCTGCTGGGCAAAGCGCACCTGGGCACCTCTCTGCCCATCCAGCACTGCCCCTTGTGATTTGGACTGATGCAAGTGATATATATATTTTAAAAGCAAGAACATTTTTGAATAAGAGATTTTTAAAAATAGACTAACATTAAAGTATGAACTACCCAATAGAAAGATGATAACAGATTTAAATGAAAATTTCACCAAGAATGTCATTTTAAAAATCCTTTTATAAAAGATTCTCAGACCTCAGGAAAACCCTGTGGATGTTGAAAGTACAATCAAATGTTGTCTGGAACTAATTAGATTGATAAACCCAAAAGGCAAAGCCCAAAACAAACACCTGTGGCATCGGAGCGGGGAGGGGTGCCAGTGAACACCCACTGTCACACATCACAGAGGACAGCGTGGAATTTCCCAACCACTCTCTGTGACAGTTTGGTGACATTTTGGGGAATATGAAAGTGGCAGACTCTTGACACAGCCATTTCGAGGCTAGAAACTTATGCTGAAAACATTTGGGTGTGCCAAAACTTTCCGATCCGTTGCCCTGGAGCCTGATTTACTCCGGCAAAAATAGGGGCAGCAAGAAGTATCTGTGAACAGGGTGAGGACAGATTCAATCAACTGCATTCCCGGAGGAAATGCTAAGAAGTCATTCATTTTTTTTTTTTTTGACAGAGTCTCGCTTTGTAGTTCAGGCTGGCCCTGAGCTCACTATGGAGCCCAGGCAAGCCTGGAACTCAGCAGTCCTCCTGCCTCTGCCTCCCGAGTGCTGGGATGACAGGCGTGAGCCACCACGCCCGGCCCTGTGGTGTGTGGTACTGATGGCTGGGGGGCGTGAGTCTCCACGCCCAGCATTGTATGTGGTCACCGGGGATCGAAGCATCTCGAAGGTCCACAGCCCTGCTGTGCAGCTCAGCCTGGGCACCGCCCTCTTCCTGCTGTGCCCCACGGCCCCAGAGGATGCCAGGCCGGGCCGGCAGACAGTACTTGGCATCTGGTGCTGATGAGGGGCTTCTTGGCCGCATCTGCTGTGCTGGACTCGGCCCCATCCCCCGCACCCCACAGCTTCTGCGGGGGTGGCAGGTCCCCCCGGCGGGTTCCCCGTTGTCGAAGGCAGTGCCACGGTGCTATGTGACCCCGTCTCCAGTCAGCTCCGGGGAAAGTGCTGATTTTCCTTATTTGGTTGTTCTATCTTCAGCCCCCTCTCCGAGGCAGCGGGGCTGGCAGGCGTGGGCTTCCCTGATGGGGCCCTTGGAGACTAGCTCACCCGGCCCCGCTCCGTGCCCCCAGGCAGCCTGGGAGACCCCTGCCTGCCTCCTTTGCAGCTCCCGGGGTTCACTCCTGTGGCACCCCGGCGTGCCGCAGGCTGCTGCCCCATATCCCAGGCAGGGAGACCCGGAGCCTCACCTTTAGCTGTGGCCCCTGGAAGATGGTCCCTGAGCAGACAGCTGGATAAACAAAGTGATATTTCTGCTTCCATGTTCAGAAATCAGAGGCTCAGCCTGCTAATGGTGGTGGGGTCTCCGGGCAGAGCCGTGGCCCGGGACCAGCTCAGAGGCCCTCTTCCTGTCCACGGACGCGCCAGCCCCTCCAGGTGCCCCACGGAGGCCACCGCTCCCCGCACAGCCTGCAGCACAGCCTCCTGCTCAGGAGGCCACACCCAGCCTCCGTGACTTCCGGCTTCAGAGGGACTTCAGGGCCGTGAGCAGCAGCCAAGCACAGAACAGATGCCACCAGCTGTGAAGGTGGCTCAGAAGCGCCCGTGCTCCTTGGCCCAGTGCCCAGCATCCCTCAGGACAGACACTCAGGGCAGGTGCTCAGAGCCTCGGCCTGCTTCCGGGAGGTGCCCTGTCCCTCCACCTGCCCTCAGCCAGGGCGGCAAGAGCTAGAGCCATGCTCTGCCCCACAGGGTGCTGGGGCAGCGGGACCAGCCGGCCACCTGCTCTGCATCGAGAAGTGGGCAGTGGAAGCCTCAGGGGCGGAGCTACCAGCGCCCCAGACAGCAACCCCAAGAGCTGGGCTCTCAACACTCACCAGAGGATGATGGGAACAAGGACGGGGTCAGCGTGAGTCATCTGTGACCTCGGGACTGTGAGGGCAGGGCATGATGTCCCCGTTGGCCAAGGGCACCAGCTGGCGCCCCTGTGGAGGTGGCATGGGCAGGGGCGCGAGCGGACAGAGAGGCCAGTGCTCGGGCCGCGCCACATCACCAGCCTGGGACACGGCCCGCTGCCCCGTGGCTCACTTCTCGGTCCTCGATGCCCCTGTGAGGGAGCCCCGCCTTGGGGAGGCCGGAGCGGCCCTAACTCTGCCGCACAGCTCCGGCCTGGGGAGCCGGAAGGGCCTGGAGCCCCTGGGCTGCTCCTGAGCGGGCCCCGCCGCCGGGGGGCAGATGTGCCTCCCAGGAGCTCCTCAAGGACTCTGCGGAGTGGCGGCCACCAGCGTGGTGCCGTCACACTGGCACGTGTGCCCCACGCTCCGTGTCCAGGGGGGCACTCGCGTGTGAGCCCCTGACGCTGTGAGCAAGGCCAGGCCGTGTCACACAGTGGGCGATGCGGTGGAGGGGGGAGAGCGGCGGGGTGCGGGGGCAGCGGGGACCCGAGCGTGGATGTGCAGAGACGGAGTGAGATTTGCCGAGGGAGCAGAGCATGACGGCTCATCCAGGCATGCTCACGTGCGTGTGTACACACACACACACACACACACACACACACCCGAGGCGATGATGTGCTAATTCGCTTCATGGTGGTACAATGTATACATACATCAAAGCATCGCACGGTCCATTCTAAGTGTGTGAGTTTTGTCAGTCATAGCGCTGTAACGCCGGAGGGCAAAGCGGACGGAATGAGGTGCGCGTGCCAGGCACCCGCAGCCTTGCCTGGCACGTGGAAAGCAGGTGCCCACACCTCTGTCCGCACAAGCGTCATCTTCGCGGTCACTGTCACCGTCAGCCCAGTCCTGAGCTCTTGAGGGATTCGCCGACGGGCTCTGCCCCAGCCTCCAGGCCGGTCCCCACGCCCCACGCTAGGTCCACCCCGAGCCTGCACCTCTCTCTGCACATTGACTCTTCCACCCTTGAGGGAAGTCACACTTACCTTTGCTGAGAACTACATTTATTTTTATCTGTTATTTATTCCCCTGACTCATGAAATTGCACCCTTCAGGATGCCAGTAGAAAAAAAAATTTTTTAAATTAGCAAAAATGCATAAAGTAGATGAAAAATGCTAGGCTTCTTTTATCTCTTGAAATATGAATTTAAATATTTCTAACTTTATGATCCCAAGAAAAAAGAATTAAATAAAAAGTAAGCACACATATGCAAAAATCAAATGTTCATTCCTTCAAACTTACACTTAAAAAGCAAAAACAAAACCCTCAAAATCGTAGCCCAGCACACGGGCCTCTCTTCTCCCAGGGGTGACCAGAGCGGGCTTCGACTGCCTGAGGGCTGTGGGGTCCTGCGCGGGCAGGGGCAGCCGTGCAGGTGACTCTGCCCCCGAGCCCTGGGCACGCGTGGCCGGCCCAGGCCGGGTGGTGGGGAGCAGGTGGTGGTGCTGGTCCGAGCGGGCCCGGGCTCCGGGCAGCAGGACGGGCCGCGGCGGGGCTGGTCTCGCGGGGGCGGGAGCGTGCGTGTGGGGCGCCGCACATCGCACGAGACCCTCAGGAGACAGCGCGGCCGGTTCCTTCCGGCACACAGGGAGCTGCGTGGAAGGTCCGCGGGGCCACAGGGACGGCAGCGTCTTCCCAGCCCGCGTCCCCGCACAGACCCCGTGCTCACCGGAGGCCTTGCAGGGCCCGTGCGCGGCTGGGACCAGCCCTGGGGCGTCCACCTGTACGGTCAGTGCCGAGACCGGCGCCTGCTTCTGCAGCCTCCTGGTCAACACAGAGACCAGCACCCGGGACGGGCATCCTCATGGGCAGAGCGGGGCCTGACTCCCGAGTCACACCACAGCCAGTGGCTGGGGCCTGGGCGCGTCCACCCTGGGCCCCACGTGACTCTTCCGCGGTGGGGCCGTGCCTGGAGGAGGCCAAGGCTTGGTCCCGAGTGATGACGAAGGTGCTGCCCACGAGCCCGGAGTGGCCCTCACCAGACGCCGCCCAGCCGGCTCCTGATCGAAGCGCCCAGGCTCTGGAGTGTGGTGAGCCGCCCTGCTCTTTGACTTCATAGTCCGTGAACCGCTGTTCGGCGCCCCGAGCTCACCGCACAGGGTCCGGAGGCTTTGGCACAGGCCCCGAGCTGGGGTCCGGGGCGGAGGGCGCCGGAGGAGGAGGAGGCTTCGGAGACGGTCGGTCGCAGCTCCAGGGCGCAGGGTGCACCGGGGAGGGCCGGGCACAGGACTCTCCAGGGCTGGGAGCTCCGGCCAGAGCTCGGGCTGGAAGCGGGAGGGTGTCGGGGAGCCAGGGGTCCGGAAGCCGCGGCACGCGGGAGCCAGGGCCCAGACCCTGCAGCATCGCGCTAGGAGCAGGGGCCGGAGTGGGCGGCCCCGGGCCTCCGCCTCCGTGTGGAGCCCGACGCCGTCGCCCGCCTCCGGTTCCCACCCGGGCCCGCGAGATGAGGTTGCCTCCCGCGCGGCCGCTTTCAGGGCAGAGCCAGCGGCAGGCCCTGGCATCCGCGCTCGGAGACGGCACGGACGGCAGGGGACAGCGGTTCCCGGGCCCGAGTCCGTGCTCCCTGAGCGTGACCCCAGCCCGGACCCATCTACATAAGCTCTCTGTTCATCTTCACCCCGGCCCCCGGGAGCTCACTTACCCCCCACTGGCCCTGCAGCCCCCCGCCCCGCTGGGCCCACCCCCGCCCCGCGCCGGGACTCCCCCAGGCGACACTCGCTGAGGACGTGCGCGTCCCTCTCTGAGGGGACCCTCGCAGCCACCTGCAGGGCCCGGGCTGCAGCGCCTCATTAGCAAGAACACAGCGGCCCAACTTTGAATCTGAAAATCACCGCACAGCCTGGGCTTCAAATGCCTCTCCGGAGACTTGGGCTTTTCTTTGCTGTTTTCCTAATAAGATACACTCTTCCAAAGCTTTATATTAAAAAAAAATCTAGAAAACAAAACCATCCTAGAATGTGCTTTTCTGTCCTCGCTAATGGTCGGATCGTGTTCTCGCACTAGGAAGGCCACCCGGGCCACAGGCCACCGCCACCAGGACCCCTCTCTGGAATCCACGGAGGCTTCAGGCAGCTGAGCCCCAGGGAGGCCTGTTTACAGCACTGGAGACCACAGGCCGGGACTCGGGTGTGTCAGAAGATGGCAAAGCCCCCGAATTTCGGCAGGCGAACACTGAACTCGCGGGAGGAATTTTCTGAGGTGAAAGCAGGCTAGCTGGCTGTCCCTGCTGGCAGGGGGGCCTGAGGGCAAAGCGCAGCCTCTGAGGCTGCCCGTGGCTCCTCACGTCCACCTGGGCTCCAGGGCCCAGAGCAGCTCCGCGGTGCCATCTGACAGATGCCCCAGGAAGCACCCAGAGTGCGAGAGCCAGTGCTGGACTGACCGGGACGCAGCAGTCTCATGCCTCCAGTCAGGGTGGATTTGATGAATGGTTTTGAAAATATATAGAGTTTCTTGCATGAGTTGAAAGGCTCATGTTTGAAATATTTGTTTTTATCTTATTTGAAAATAATTATTTGGATAAATATTAATCTTGGATGACAAAGCAGCCAAGAAGCACAAAGAATAGCGGCGGCGATGTGGAGGGAGGCCATGCCACCCGGGCGGCAGCCTGTGCAGGACGCCGTCTCCGCAGGCAGCTCTGGCTGGGGGCCCCACGCCGGCCGCCCTGGCTAACGGGCACCGAGGGTGGGAGGAAGACGCAGCCAAAACGGTGCACGTGGCCCCGGGAGGCCCGCGTGGGCCGCAGAGGGCACAGCGGAGCACCAGGAAGGGCGGCACGCAGGGCGACGGCGAGCAGAGCCACGCGCGAGGGCAGTGTGTGTCCCCGGGCCCAGCTGCGCTCCCGGTCCAGAAGCCGCCTCGCCAGTGGCTTCCGCTGAGGCTTCTCCTCACATTCTGGAGGCCGGAAGTCCAAGGTCAGGGTCCATGGCGGCGTGAGCGTGTGGCAGGGACGCGTCCTGGGCTGCGAGTGTCTGTCCTCAGCTGAGTGGCCGAGAGAGGGCGAGGCCGTGGGGCTCTGTGCCCTCAGGACGTGGTACCGCTCAGCTTTCCTTCACTGTATCGAAGTCCCTGGCACCAGCTGCTTAGGAAGAAATGTGGTTTATTTAGCTCACGATGTGGGAGGCCAGGTCAGGTGCCCGCTGGGACTTAGCTCTGGTGATAACCCCGGGGTGGGTGGCACTGGCAGGCGTCCTGTGCCGAGGCTGATGGCTGCATCGCAAGCCAGGCAGCCGGAAGACGATGGGAGGGCCTGGCTTATGCCTTTACAGGACCCCAGTGTGGACTGAAGCTCCCCAAGAACCATCTCTGAGGAGCCCCGGGAACCCCTGGTGTTCCCACCATCTCCCAGCATCACCCTGGGGACCAAGTTTCCAACCGCAGGGAGCCCTCCCTTCCCTCCTCCCTCCCTTCCCTCCTCCCTCCCTTCCTCCCTCCCTCTCTTCCTTCCTCCCTCCCGTGCCTCCTCCCTCCCTTCCTTCTTCCTCCCTC
>PVIC010008157.1:0-48953 GCA_004025085.1 Thryonomys swinderianus
AAAAAAAAAAAAAAAAACATGTTCTAGACAGTAGTCCTTTGTCTAAGGAACAGCTGATAAAATTTTTCCCACATTGTAGGTTATCAAGATCCAGTTCAAAAGTGGGCATCTGAAATGAGCAGTCACTGTTCAGGGGAAGTAAAGCATCAAAGAAACACATGAAAAAATGTCCAACATCTCTGGTTACTCAAGAGGTGCACAGATGAAAACAACACTGAGATTTCATCAAGAAATGGACCAACAGCAAGTGCTGGCGAGGCTGGGGGAGAAAGGAGCCCTTCTCCGCTGTTGGGGGCAATGTAGACTGGCATAACCACAGTACAGGTCAGTGTGGAGATTCCTCAGAAAACTGGGCTCAGAGTCCCGTCTGATCCTGCTGTTCCCCTGCTGAGGATATACAAGAAAGAATGACAAGATTCATATCACAGTGACTTATGTGACCCATGTTTATAGCAGCTCAGTTTGTGAGCGCTACATCTTGGATACAGCCCAACTAGCAGGTGGAGACTGGATAGGGGAGATGTGGGTTTTTTAAAATGAAGTATTACTCAGCCATAAAGAATGATCAATTAGAGGCATTTATAACTAAAGTAATGCACCTTGAGGTCATGTTCGTAAGTGAAATAAATAGGACACAGATGTGTAAAAATGTACTGTTTTCTAGCGTGAAAAAATGAGGGTTTGCATGAGGTCTAGAATGTATGATAGGTATTGTGACATAGAAAGAAAATATTCAAAGGGAAATGATAACTTTGTGGGGGCAGAGGAAAGCAAAGAAGAGAAGAAAAAACTGATGGTAAAAAGGGAAAAATGGAAACAGAGCTTATGTATGCAGAAGGGTTGAAGAGAGGTCAGGAGAACAGCAAAAAATAAGAGTCAAGTTATATTATGTACAAGCACAAATTGCCAATGAAGAATGTGGTCATAATGTATTCCTAAAATGTACAAATAAACTCAATTTATGAAAAAAGAAGACACACAAAATACAAAAAAGAAAGAGAGAAAAAGAAAAGAAAACAAAGAAAGGTAGAAAGAAACTAACTTCATTGGGTGGTTTCTACTGTCTGCAACCTAGCCAGACCAGTACTTCAGAGAACAGGAGATGCTGGCCATCCTGGCACCCTGGGTTGGTAGCAGCTGCAGATGGCAGGGTGCAGGAGGCTCCCACTGTCTCCACGGAGCCCTCTGGCTGGCCCTCCTGTAGGCCAGAGGGAGCACAGAACAAAGCTGAGTGATGAGAGGGGTAAAAGAAAGGCAGCTCACACCAGCTTACAGACCCACGCTTTAACAGAAAGAGTGCCTTATCCGCCTCTGGATTGGTACTTCCTTCCCTTCCTTCCTTCCTTCCTTCCTTCCTTCCTTCCTTCCTTCCTTCCTTCCTTCCTTCCTTCCTTCCTTCCTTCCTCTTTCTCTTTCTTTCTTTTTGAGACAGGGTCTCCCTTTGTAGTCCAGGCTGGCCCTGAGCTCACTATGTAGCCCAGGCAAGCCTCGAACTCACAGCAATCCTCCTGCCTCTGCCTCCAGAGTGCTGGTATGACAGGCGTGAGTCACCATGGCCCTTGTGGTGTGTGGTACTGAGGGTTGAACTCAGGGCCTTGCACTTGCAAGGCAAATGCCAGAACCACTGAGCTAAGTGCCTGGCCATCTGCGTTCCTTCTGAAAGAACAATTTCACTTGCAAACATTCTACAGGAAAGTGAACCTATATTTCACTCCCTCTCTGCAATGGCAATGTTGTTTCCTTGCTTTTATAAGATGGAATTATTTTTTTTAAAGATATAAACATCCAGAAAGCAGACAAAAACATAGAATGTTTACCTACAAAGTATATAGAATCAGAGTGCTCTCAGCCTGCTCTGTAACACTGAATGGGAAACATTTGGGGGGTATCAACAGTAACCAAAGGAAATTCTATTATACATCTATATTTAAATATATAAATATAAATCTGTTTAATCTGTGAGGGAAGCTAAAGACAATCAATGTTAACATTAAAGGCTTTAAAATTTAATAGTCATATTTGTTAAAACATTCGATGATCAAGGGCCAGGGATTTAGCTCAAGTGGTACTGTGCCTACCTCGGAAGCACAAGGGCCAGAGTTTGATCCCTGGTCCTGCAAAAAAAAAAAAAATTCGATGATCGATTTCAATAGACAGAGAAACACAGGAAGACTAAGTTCAACAATATAGTATTCTTAAAAGATCCTGGGAACAGTAAAGTCAGCTGCATAGAAAGCAAGTCAAAATAACTGTAAATCAAATACAAGTCTAAATACAAATGCTAAAAAGTATTTTTAGAAGGGAGGGATGTTTTCAAAAGAAGTAAAATGTACAAAAACTGTATACTTAATGTATACCACAGCTGATATAAGCACAGAGGAAAAATATCAATATGTAAGGCAATAAGAAACTATAGAATGTGTAATTACACAAAATTTGCCATAAGGGAATTATGTATATTTTTAAATTTAATAGCATATTATTTATATTTCTAAACATTACAATTTCAGTAAAATAAGAATTTTCAAAAATGATTTCAGGAAAGGAAAGCAAGCATTCAAATACTCTATGAAAATTTACATTGTCAGAGAATTACTGTTAAAAATAAAGTTGTGGTTCTGAGGATTTTTATGAAGAAATTCTTTCACAGTCTCAGACCCAAGGGTAAGTCTTGAACTTTGCAACTATTCCAGAAGATTTCAGCTTCTCAGTTAGCAAATCTAGTTTAATCTTGATGCAGAGCCTGCTGTAGACACTACACCAGCATGGACTATAGACCTATCTCACTTCTAATAAAAATCCCATTACTCCATAGGAAATTCTAACAAATCTTTAATTTTTTTTTTATTTGCAGTACCAGGGATCAAACTCAGGCCCTAGTGCATCCGAGGTTGGCATGGTACCACTTAGGCTAAATCTCTAGCCCTTAAAAAAATTTCCTAATGCATTCTTAATTTAAAAAGTAATACACACAATAAAATGAAATGAAATTCTAGCAACTAGTATTCTGAACAGTACTATGAGAATAATCTGTCCAGAGCATGCAGGGTCCCTCCCAGTCCTGTGTAATTGTTCAGTATTAGAACGTTAATTTGATCTTTAGAAACAAATTCACGGGAACTAAGAACCATACTTTTAGAGTACTTTAAAAAATTATTGGTAAGTAACCTAAAAATAAAACACATGCGTGAAATGTACTTATTTTTATCTAACAAAATATAAACTGGAGCTGAAACCATGAGCTAATTTCTAGAATAAAAATAAATAAATCAAACACTAGAAAAATATTTTTAAAAACTTTCTCCAATAAAATTATAAGGTTAGATTTTTGCAGTTATCATAAAAACGTCCTCATTTCTACCAGACTCCTTTCATTTCCAAAAGACCCAGCCTCTCATAAACGCGTGAGGCGCCATCATACTTTCTGAGGTTTTTCCCCAGTATTACCTGGTTACATCTCACGGCCTCATGTATCAGATCACAATGTGGCTCCAAACGCTGTTCAGTGTCACTTTTAACCTCCTGGAACCGCACAAACATTTACGATGAAATATTATTTACTCTGCACTGTCTGTGCTGTGTGAAATTGACTAATGACTTAATGCTATGATATATTCACAAGAAAGGGATGAAGTTTAAAAGCGTTCCATTTGGTAGTATTTTTTAATTCTAGTGACTTTGGCTTCCTTATGCAATGTTATGAGCTCTGGGGCTTGAAAAATAAATATTATACTGATGGAACTGCATATCTTTCCCTACTGTATTCCTCATACACATCATGAATCTTCATTTCATCATTTAAAAGGGAAAAAGGAGAGAATAGGTATTCCAAAAGTTTCAAGCCTACTGTTCCAATGCAAACTTCATTAGACAAAAACACTAAAATTAGGTAATTCCTTAAATTAAAGAAAACCTCTTAGCTCTTAATGTGTTAATCATGACTAGAGGCGCGTGATTAGGGACCTGGCTCAGACAAAGTCAGGTCCTAGCACCGCTATTAATGGACCAGAAAAAAGAAATGTGTTAACTTCCTTAGAAATAGACTACATTATTATATTTTTAAATTCTGTATCTGCTTAATCATCAAAGTTAGGAGAATAAGTGACACCCCTAAGTTAGGGGAATTCCTCTTCTGTGAGGCAGCAATAATTAAGTCAAGATGCAGTGTGAAATTATTCAATTTAAAATAGTGGCAAAACACATAGAATCTTAGGATATTTAGCCAAATAATGAACAGGATTTACATGAGGAAAATCCGACAACTTTACTGAAGAACATAAATATGACATAAATAAATATAGGAACAAAATGTACTGGAAAGACTTAATAGTGTCAAAATGTCTCTAATTAATCTTTTGGAGAGTCATTCTCCTTTGATGAGAAACCTAACAAAATAAATCCAAATTGTGTCAAAAGAATATGCTGATCAAGGTAGCCAGAAAAGAAATAAAAAGACAAATACCCAGCACATCGGTGTATCATGTAATTCCCACCACTCGGGAGACCGATGCAAGAGGGTTGTCAGTTCAAGGCAGGGTCATGGACCGAGATCTGGTCTCAAAGAACCGAAAAAAAAGGAATGAAGGAAATTTGCTCATCAGTGATGGAGACACAGTATCACCACAGTGAGAAACATCAGGTGCCTGCTTAGGAACTGAGATCCCGGGGAGGGAAGCAAGATAGTGACAGCCGCGCACAGTCTCCTCCTTCACTGGGAACGATCCACGCTGAAAATAAGGAGAGAGGGGACAGTTGCTAGTGCAATTATTTAATCGTTCTGTTTGGAATTAGAGCTGCCCACCGCACGAGTGGGAACGTGGACCTGATTTTGGATTTTGGACAAATGTTGAAAGATGCCATTCTCAAGTCATTTCAGCTTGAAGCTTTTGGAAGAAAGACACGAAGGGAAAGAGCAGTGAAGAAATGACCTGAAGTGTGCAACACAGACGTACATTTATGGGCAGAGAAAACAGAGAAGCCTTGCCTGTACCCTTGAGGTCTAGAAAGGAAAGCATCAAGAAGGAGGCTGTTAAAAAGAAAAGAAGAAAAAAAGAACAAAGTGTCAGAGGACCTTGACAATAAAGTGGCCCCTGGAATTTTGTGAAATCAGTTTACCAGAGGTGAAGGAGAAAACAGATGATTAATAATGGCATCCAAAGTTAGGCTGCACTGAGAAGACCTGGTTGTAAGGCGCAGGACACTGAGGAGGATCAGAAATGTGTCTGTGGCAATCATGATAGGCAGTTCTCTGTGCTACTTATCTTTGTCCTTAGTTTTGTTTTTAAACTTTTCGTGCTTATTACGGGAAGGGCCACACCTGTGCCGATGTCTCATCGCCGAGTAGTCCCACTGTTCTACGTGCTGACAAACATCTACCACCGGGGAGCCACCACCATGAACACGAAGGGGTGTCCTCGTCCCGGGAGCTGTGATGAAAGCCCGACCCCACGCCAAGCCCACGGGTATTCGCTGCCTTTCTCGTTGCTGAGACACAGCGCCTGGCGCCCACCGCCTACAGGACGAGCGCTTTGCCGGGGCTCGCCACCCAGAGAAGCAGCCCACGGTCCGCTGAGTCCAACGCACAGTGGTGGCAGAAGCGTGCGCAGAGCTTGGCAGTTTGTTGGGAAGCAAAAGAGAGGAGCGAGTCCAGAGAGCAAGGCCCGGGGGCAGGCGACCCAGGCTCTCCCGAAGTGTGCTCCACACACCCGGGCGCAGGTCCACGCCGAGCAACCGAAGCTGTGCCCGACCGCTGCTACCTTGGCACACCACCAGTCTCTCCTAGCCCCTCCACTCTGCCGTTTCCAGATTGTCACGGAAACAGATTCATAAACATCCTTTTGTGTCTGGCTTCTTCCACCTGCCACACTCTACACTCTTGAGAGATGTGCCTGTGACTATGATATGTATATTTTGATCATTGCTAGATCATATTCAGTGTGAAAGGTGTGCCGTGGTGCCGCCGTCCTCGCACGGACGAGAGCTGGCTGCTGGCCGCGATGTTCGTTTCCTGAGCCAGAAGTGAGCGTGTCGGGGGCTCCGCGGCTTCCCGCTGCCAGTTGACGGAGGGCAAGTGGAAGTGACAGTCAAGCCCGCCCAGCGGGCACAGCGCGTACTGCAGGGCCTGAAAAGAAACGTAAAGAGCACGACAGCGAGAAGATCTGGCTACAGACCTAGCAGAAGGCACGGATAGTTTTTAAAAACAATTTCTTATAGTCGTGTCTCATTGAAATCACGATAAAATGTGTTAGCAAGACACTTGTGCCTCTGCCTATCTCCTCTCTCCCTTGCTGTACCTTTCGGTGCTTTGCAAGGTAATGTAAGAATCTGGGGGACTCGATCCATTCTGCACCCCTGGGGCATTTCAAAGAGCTCGAAGCAAACTGAACTTCGGATTTGGATCTGTTCCTGAGGACGTTTGCCGCAGCCACATGCTTCCGCCAAGCGTACAGGGCGTGATCAGAAGGACTCAGACTATAGATAGAAAAAGGACAAACTGCATTTGAATCTGTTCACTTCTAAATATAACAGTTCATTTTTTTGTTTATGTAGAGCAGCATCTCAGCTGTGCTTTGCCAATACTCTATTTTATTTAATTCTTAGATGTATACTAATTCAGCCATTGCCTGACTTTTGAATATCTCATCTCCTTGTGGGAATGATTTTGTGCATATTTAGGAGGCAGGTTGCTCTGAATTCCTGCTGCCTCTGGTCCCGCAGCAAATTCCCCTCCTTGTTCTGAAGATAATAAAGGCTCCCCCAAGGGCCACCACAAGGGAATGTGTTTCGCATCACAACACAGATGGCTTGTTTACACCATTTCCCCTTCTCGTAAAAAATTTAGGGATGAATTCAAATTTTACTCCTTGTTGCATTATGTGTCTCATGATTTCCTTCTTGTCAAAACCTGGTGTTGCCCTTGAAATACAGTAGGAAGCGGTCCTGCCTCCCGCCCCCAGGGTAAAGATGGCAGGGGCTGGTGGGCAAGCTTTACCCTTTAGGCATACAGCTTTACTGCTGTATACCATGTGGCATAATTGGGGGGCTGCTTGTGCTCACTTTGATGCCAATAACGGGAGGGCTAGCACCCGTCTCTTGAACTGTGGAGCATTTAGCTCATTAAGTGATATTCATGATTTCCTCGCCCTGTATGTAAAGGTTTGGGGTCAGGCTTCTGGTTTTGCCTATCAGTGGCTCTCGGCTTTTATCGTAGCTTCAAACTAAGGGGAACCTTTTAGGATCTGGTGCTGCCTCGTCCCATCACCACAATTTCTGGGCGAATTGTTTCAGAGCGGTAAGACCTACACACCAGAGCTTATTTCTTCAGGTGATCTCAAGGCACAGCCTGGGTTGGAAAAACACTGGTCTAGAGTCTATAATCAAACATTCACTAGGATGCCAATAGAGGACTTTATTTGCTTTTTTTCTCACCATGCTGATAAAATATGTGCTTGCCATTTAAGGTTACGGGAGTGCATGGAAGTGGGAAGGTTTCCATAGTGACGAGTATTTATGGAGTGAGTGGCAGCTCTCCTACCGCACACCCAACAGGTTGGTGAGAGTGTTTTGTAACCTTCTGTAGGAAGAGGATATTTATCTACTTCCTGGAGTAGTTTGTATTCTCGCGTTTCACCCTGAAGGAACTGGTTGAGCTCTGTTCTCCAAATTAAAGAAAATTCTTCTGTGCTGAAGAACGCACCGGAAACTTACACTTCTGTTAAACGATTCAAGACAGCGTGTTTCGCTCCAGCACCATTAACATCTGAACTACACGGCTCTGGGCTGCGGGCCCGCTGTTCTGCAGACAGGGCATTGGCAGCAGCCTGGCCCACCCAGGAAACACCAGTGCCACGCCATCTCCAGCTGGCAAACAAAAATGTCTCCAGGCATTTCCGGGTTCCCCTCCTTGGGGCAAAATGGCTCCCAATTGAGAAACATTGCTCAAGCAGATAAATGTAATTTTATATCCAGGTGCAATTATTCTGCCAGGATCAATATCATGTGACGATAGATGTGCCCCTGTATTGTTGTCATACTCATTTTTCCACTAAGTATCTACAGCTGTAAACATCTGGACCCATTAACCCTGATGTATCAGTGGGTTAAGAAGAAGGACTAGATTGCTCCTGGTGCGTCTGAACGGCCATGGGTGCCGCGTTTGGCCCCGACCCCTTCCTCACTGGTGCCGCCCCCCTCACTGTCCCCAGGCCACGCCCCTCCTCCACCATGCTCCTGCCGTCCAGCCGGCTGACCGCGGACTGAGTCCCCCAAACCATGAGCCGCCGCCGCGCCTCCTTCCTGAGGCTCAGGTCCCGTTCCAGCCACAGGAAGCTGAGTGCGGCAGTGTCCTCTCATGAAGATGCTCCGTCTGGGCCCCATGCCCGCCCACCCTCTACTGTCAACTGTGGAAGACTCTGCTCCTGTCACTGTGGGGCAGAGTCCCCGAGAGAGAGGAAATAGAAGAAACTAAAAGCAGCACAAAGTCTCCCTGGTGCTTGGGCAAGCTGGATTAACTCCCAGTGAGCACGGCCTGGCCGGGCAGGGTCGCTGGATGTCCGCGGAGCGTGTCCGCTCTTCCGTCCACGTCCCCTCGGCAGAGCTGGCCACGCCCTGCTGTGCAGGAAGAAATCAGCATGTCGCTGCCACTTTACCCTTAACTTCGAGGCCATGTGCATCGAGAATCCTTGACATTTTGCCTCTTTCTACAAAAAGTCCTCATGGAGAGTGACTCGGCTGGTAACCAGGGCCCAGCTGTTCCTTGGGCCCTTATATTTCTTGCTAGAATGTATAAATCGATAGGATGATTGCTGAAACGAATCTCATATCAATTGGGATAAACATAAGGCAATAAAATCTACTGTAAATAAGACATTTCATAAAGAGAAAGAAATACAGAAATCTTTGAGAGTGATAGGAAAAATTACATTACAGAGCAATTTCTTTCTGGGTCCCTGGAGGGAACATGGAGACTCTCAAATATTTCCCAATCCTAAAGGAGGATACCTAACATATAATCCAGACTAAGTTCTTACCAAATGGTGTACATAGCGCATTGTTTCGGTGAAGCCGATTGTCAGTAGGGGCGGGGGAAAGGAGCCTTTACAAAGGATTCAAGAAATCAAGTCACAAATAAAAGAATGAAGAGGCTACTCTTGGGCAACAGAACAGAAAATACCTCGGAGGAAGAACAGAGAGAGGAGAAAGAACGTGAATGAATCTACACTTCGGAGTAATCACTAGGAAGATTAAACAGGCACAGAGTACATTAAGGGAAGAGAACACTTGCATTAAACCAAGTTTAAAAATGGAGAATGGATCTAAATATAAAATAGTGGCACAAGAGCGGTTCTGAGAACTTTGTAAATCCATGGGCCAAAAGTAGAAATCAGCGTTCATGCGTCAGGGGATTAGGGTAGCAACAGCGTGTGTGTGTGTGTGTGTGTGTGTGTGTGTGTGTGTGTGTGCATGAGAGAGAGAAAGAGACAGAAAGAGCGAGAGATCTTCTGAAGCTCTTCCATTTTCCCTTGCATAAGACAGCTTCAGCATATGTACACATCTTCCCTAGTGAGTGAGAAAGCTGCTGGCTGGGTCTCAGGATCCCACCGAGCGGTCAAGGCCTCTTAACATACAAAACCCAAGAAAGCAGAACCGTCCTGCTTTTTCACGTGTGAACTGCAGAGGATTTCTGATTGCTTAGTAGCATGAAGCATCCCCTTCAAATCCTCTATCAAAGCAAGATGGTCCAACTAAAACCACACATAAAGTGACACATACTGTTCATCTCCAAATATATATGAAAATAAATGCGGGATTAGAGCTACCCATGTGCATATATAGAAATGCTGGCAGGAAAGGCACTGTGGTCATTTCAGAATATTCCAAGTATAGCTGATGGACACAATTTTACTTCCCTCTTTTATTAATCCTTCCATGATTGAGATTTATTATTATTGGATAATAAAAATTAAATATTAATATTAACTGAACACTTTATAGGAGCCAGGCACCATGCTAAATTCTTACAATACACTGTACAGATTATTCCTTTAAACTCTTAACACAGTGCCCAGGGGGATATAAAATTACCCTAACAGAACAAGTGGAAAAATGAGAGTAAGGAAGACCCTTGAAACCTGTCACAGTTGTTACAGGCTTCTAGTGGAGAAGCTAAAGCCGACACGATCGCTCAAGAGCTACATCTTGAGTCTTAGAGGACTGAGACTTGAGAATCTATGGTCAAAGCTCCCAAGAATAACTCTCCGCACACTTAGGCCGGTATGACTGTCATCAGCCCCAAGGGGATTTCACCGTTCGTGGCCGCATCTCCCTCCCGGGATGAGCCCCCCCGGGCAGAGGCCGCAGCTCGCTCGGGCTTCCTGGAAGTCAGACAGTTCGGGTTTGCAGAGCCTCGGGCCGTGCAGGGCGGAGGAGGCCGCGCGGGCGGCTCTGTGTGGCTCCTGCCGGTCCCGGCCAGCTGCAGCGGCCCGGCCTTTCCTGCACTGCTCCGGACGCTTCTTCTGGAGGATTCCAGGAACGGGGCCGAGCGTGTAACTGACTCAAAACTAACCATAAAGCTAGAAGCTACATATTTACTTTCAGACATCACATTTAAGCAAAAGTACACTATTTTTTTATTTTATAAAAATAATCTGAATGTTTTACATTTCACTTCCAGGGTTTTCCCAGAGTGAGATCTGACTCATATTCTACATCTAGTACAATTTCTAGAACAATCTTTATTTAAACAATTAAAATGCTATGTCACTCAAAGGACTGTTTCCAAGACTGCTCTAAGCGCAAAAGTATCGTGTGCTGTGATTCCAATTCATTTATTCCCTCTCATCACAGGGGCAGAGCAAAAATTTTCAGGATCACATGTTGTGCACTAGACCATGTAATCAACCTAACTGAGGTTAAAAGTAAATGTAATTTAAGGTAAGAAAGCCCTTCAGATCTATAAAATCTTAACTAGCTATTAAAGTATATTTTTTGAATTCTAATATACATAATATAGGCTCAAAGATATAGTTTAACATCATGCAGATCTAAAACCAATGCGTGTATATATATAATACATATATAGATAGAAATGTGTGCATACATATATAAGCAAAACACTTCAGAAAGGATTAAAAGGGAAATATTTTTATAATTTTGACATGTATATCTGTGTTGAAGCAAAATATCCATTTTTCCTGTTCCTCTTTCTGAAAAAATTTGACTCTTACTATACTTTACAGAGCAAAAGTCTGACCACGCTGCAAGTGAAAGGTTATGTGATTTTTAACACTCTCAGTATCAAGAAAAGGTTATCTCAGATAATTTTTAAATGTAGAAAATATTATTTCTATGACATCGATTTTAGCTCAAATTTCAAGTTGTAGTTCTGAGTAGATTATATTAATGGATGAGAATACTTGTCGTCATTTTTCACATGTAGTTAAGCAGCACTCACTGTGCCCTTAAGGAAATGGCTGTAGCTTCTTCTCGGTTGCTGTTTATTTTCTCACAGATCTACTCGGAACAATTTCACTCTGAAAGCTTTTAACTTGGAGAGACAGTAGCAGAGCGAGCTCATCCCCTGCTTCGCGCGCAGTATTTTAACATACTCAGTGTGGTCACAGTAAGCTGGATAGTTACTTTGTGAGGTATATGTTTCTGTGTTTGTAAAGATAATGTACATTGTGCAACTCAAGTTTCGGAAGCCAACACTCCCCTTACTGACTAATTCATTCTGGAAAGTTCCGCTGCGCTCTGCTATTGTGATGGGGTTGTTTCATTCAAAATAATTAGAAGTTGGCTACCACCGATATGGTTAATATGGTCACCGTGGTGTGTAAAATAGTGAGCTTCTCTGTCTAGCACGTCTGTCTGGACCTCGGAGGTGATTTCCACTGACTGTGCCTGGCCGACGCACAGTGATGCTGACAGACACGCCCGCGAGCCGCCTCCCATCCGCGCCCGTTGCCGCGACCGGGCAGCCAGCGCATCTTTCCCTTGTCTCTGCTCCTTGTTAAGAACAATCTTATAATTACAGTTTATGGATTTATTTAGGACACAGCTGTATTTTACATATTTGTTCAAGCAAATGGGAAAATATGGACTTTGAAAATTTAATTTCCTTGTCTTCATTATGATCAATATCTTGATCTTTTCCAAATCAAGCAAATCTATTTCGATTTTTTGAAGTGCATGAAAAAATTATTCTAGAAATCCTATCCTGACTGTAAGCCCTGACTTTGAGTTTCTTAGTTGCCTTAGATGACAGAATGTCTTTCCCTTTCTCCTTTCCCTACATCCTTACAGAAGCCTCACTTGATGCTTTTTAAAGTATGTCAAAGTACTTTTGAAAACTTTCTGCATTGGTGAAATAGTCTTTATTTTCCCTGTAGAAAGTTGTCTGTTTTTTATGTATTTTTTCTGCCTTTTTTTTTGTTTGTTTTTGTTTTTGGAGACAGGGTCTCGCTTTGTAGTTCAGGCTGGCCGTGAGCTCACTATGGAGCCCAGGCAAGCCTCGAACTCAGCGATCCTCCTGCCTCTGCCTCCCGAGTGCTGGGATGACAGGCGTGAGGCACCACGTGTGGCACTGTGGAATGTGGTATTGATGGCTGGTGGGCGTGAGTCTCCACGCCCAGCATTGTACGTGGTTACTGGGGATGGAACTCAGGACCTTGCGCTTGCGAGGCAGGCGCCGGAACCACTGAGCTAACCCTCCATTTTTCCTTTTTTGAGTCAAGCTCTTGCTACATAGCTCAGGCTGGCCTCAAGCTCACAGCAATCCTTTTCCTGTTTTTTTTTAAGGCAATACTACTATCAGTATTTTAAATGTGCATATTAGAACTTAACAGCAATAAATTCCTAAAGCCTCCGAAGTTACCCTGAACTAACATTTTTAAGCCTATTTCTGGGAGAAGAGTGTCACATAATGGAAGTGGGCAGGAGAAGGGGGTGGCAGGGGAGAGAGGACGCGAGAAGAGGGGTGTCGCCGGCAGCTGCCCGCGGCCGCGACGCCCCTGAGCTGGCTGCAGACCTGCTCGAGTCTCCTCTTGTTCTCCCTCCGCAAGGTTGTCTCAGGTGAAGAAAGGCAGAAACTCCTTCCTGAGTTAAGCAGGAGCCTCCAGGGCGAGAGGGCCGTGGGCCGGCTCTGGCACCGCACAAGGGCAGCGGCCTGGCTGCCACGGGAGCCTGCTGCCGACCCGGCGCTCGGGGCGGAGATGGGACCAGGCGCTCGGTCCCCGCCCCTTGTGCTGTTTGTGCCACACAAGTCCGAGCAGACGCGCAGACTCAGAAAGTAGTGAAGGCGGACCCTGGCCGCAGACTTCACCCCCATCTAACACCTAATTCATAATTACTTTACCTGCTTTCAATCCCCTCAGTGTTAAAATTTCACATTATACAAGATCTGTGAAGAATGTTAAGACTAAAGCATCAATTTGACTTTATTCCTCCAGTGAACACCATGACTTGCTCTCCTTTATTAGTCGTAAGTTCCTATGAATCTAATTTCTTGAAAGAGCAGAGATAACCGGTCTTAAAATTGGAGATAATGTCTATTTTATCGATGGAATTTTGATGTGAAACACCTTCTCAGAGCCAAATACCTCATGGTCTGATTGCAAAATCACTTCCAAGTAAAAGCAGCATTATTTCCCCAGTACCTGATTGTAGAGAGAGCGTTTGTCGGTGCAGCCGGACCTCAGCTGGCCTCGTCGTTTGGCCGGGAGGACCTCAGAGCCGTCAGCCAAGAGCTTCCCGGAGGAGCGCGGCAGAGCCAGGCCCCACAGCCCCGGGACTGCTGCAAGCAAGGCGTTTCGGGGGAGGCGCAGTTAGAGCCAGAGCTACTGGTTCTCATTTAGAAGACAAGGTTCTGCCCCGGGACGTCTTTCAAGTTAGATCCTGGCAGGGTGTCCTATCTGTAACGGTAACAACTCACGGTTTCTATTTCCCATTCAAAAATTGCGAGGAAGAGAGTGATGATCCTGCTGATTATTTATTCAGGTTACTTCTGTCATGAGACTGTTCTCTGGTCACGGCGTCATCTCTACAAAATGCCGTGTTCCTGGAAGAGTGAAAACCAAAATTACTTTATTAAGTGACCCTTGAAAATTTCCTCAAATCCCCATTTGGTTTGGATTTCCCCTAATCTATGCTGGGATGGTAATAGAGCGGAGGGAAGCACGTGGTCCTAATAGATATTCAGACCAGATGTCCGCCGTCTGATGCAGCCCCTGCCCCGGACGGCTCGGCAGAAGCGTCTCCAGGAGGGGCCGGAGCGGGCCGGAGCCCGTGCGCATTCCACGCTTCTCCCCAGCTGACACAAGTTAAGAGTTCCAGACTGCAGCGCGTCCGGCCCTGTCACTGCGGATTTCTGGACAATGTTAACAAGGCGAAACTCGCTGCAGATGCACACGTGTGCGGGGCGGGCTGGGACACACCTGAGAGCGGACCCCAGCCAGTGCCCGCCGCCGCACTGGCCTTCAGCAAGCAGCGCACGGGCCTCCTCCGGAGCCGGGCTCCCCCGTCCTCGCCTCGTCCGAGGCGCACGCGGGGACAGTTATTTCCTGCCCAGGGGCCCACTCAGAGCTTGGTAAGCAACAGCAGCACAAGCTCGATGAGCTGATGAATGAGTAGAAGGAAACGGGTCTGGCTTTTTTGGAAACTAGTGCTTTGAGTGGAATTGGACCCTGAGCAAAGGACGCATAATTAAAATGTTGTATTATGTGAACTCATTTGCGTTGCTGAAATAATTTTGCTGCTAAAGCGATCGCGTCTCTTCTCTTTCCTCAAGGGCTAATGAACACTTGTACTGCCGAGAGCACGGTCTCATTCACTCGGAGGGAAATCGCTGCTTCACGGCCCGATGACACGCCCTTCGCACAGGTCTCAAGAAGGTGTCTCTGCCGGGAACCGTGCAGGGGCACAGTGATGACACTTGATAACCAAGTATTAAATATGTAGATCAAGGGTATAAGTGATCTTTCTTTTCAGTTCTTGAATGCTACAAAAAAGCATGAGCATGAAATGAAACATTTTACACATGGGTAATTATGAAGAGAGACACAAATATGGTGAAAAATTGAAAACCTTCTCTTTCTCCGTGGAGAAGAGACAATATTGCCCTTTACAGGCCAATTGGAAAGACTTTTTCATGAGAAGTATGGTTTGGAGGATAAATACTGTATGTTATTGTTTTAATCCTTAAAATCTGTTTTTACTAATTGATAATCGCTGGCAAGTAAGGACTGTTAGTGATAAATATAGTTATGATGCTTCCATCTTCACTTGCAATGAAAATCTGGCTCCTAAAAAAACAATTTTTAATCAACATTAACTGGGAAGAAAGGATCGAGGTCATGCCCCGCCCGGCTGTCGTGCTCCCAAGTCTGGTGCCGAAAACAGTGGCATTTCGACAAGAGCGCCTCGTAAAAGGCGGCCTTTCCTCCGGTCCGCGAAGGGCTCGTCTGCAAAGCATATCGAGCGAGCCGTGAGGGTGAAGCAGGCGGGGCCGCTGCCGCAGCGCAGGGAAGGCGGCCCCCGCGCGGTCGGAGCTGTGGACGGGCCACGGCGCGAGCTCGCCGCCCGCACGAGTGGATCCGACGCACCGTGGCGCACTCGGGTCCGAGAGAAGGGGCGGTTGTGGAGCGCAAGGCTTGCCGGGCCCGAGGGTGAGGGGGCGGGGAGAGGGCGCCCACGCGGCCCACCCGCGAGACACGAGTGCGGGGGCCTCGCTTTCCCGGTTCCGAGCCAGGCAGGCGGGCCCGCGGGCCGGGGGCGCCGGGGGAGCGCGGGCGCTCCGGGGTCCACACCCTCCGGCTGCCCCGGGCTGCCCGGCTGCTGCGCTCGCTCGGGAGCAGGACGCCCGCTGGGAGCGCACGGAGAGCAGCCGGCGCCTCTCCGCCTCCCAGCCGCAGGCGGGCAGCTCCAGGCGGCCGCAGGCGGCTCCAGTACGGCGAGCGGGAGCTTGTGGAGAGGAATGCGCACAGTCAGATCATTAGAGTTTTATTTATGTCTGTGTCATATATATGGCATTCATGTTGTGGTACAGAAGATAGAGCCTAGTGCCCTCATACTGAGCTACGTCTCCTGGGTTGTTGTTTTTTTTAAATTTCAGACAATCTTTTTTTTTTCTTGCAATATCAGGCATCGAACTCAGGACTTTGGACTTCCCCGTCAAGTTCAGCACCCCTGAGCTACATCCCCGGCCTTCAAGACAGGCCGGGTCTGAACCTGGGGCTCTCCTGTCTCAGCCTCCCAGGGTGCAGTCAAGATCTAAAATCTGTGTAACGTGCATGATTTTAATGTCAACACACGTGAACACTGTGTGTGTAGGGTCTCCTACCACAGAGGGAAGAAAATCAATTAGGTTTTCAGGGGAGGAAGTGGGGAATCATCCAGGCTGGTAGAATGATTAAAGAAATAATAAATTTGATTTTAACTATGTTCACCTTGTGGGGCATAGACGGCGGGGAAGCGTGTTCAGGGTGGCATGAGAGGACTTAGAAGGACTTCCACGCAGTGGTGAGTGGAGCTCGGCAGTGGAGATTGGGATGAGGGCACAAAACGTCTAAAGCTGGAAATACAGGTGCCGCTGTTTGAGGAACAGACAGAAGCTCATAAGAGAAGCAGGACGACCGAAGCTCAGTGTGATGCTCGCAGAAACCCGGAAGGTGGAACAGCTCGTGGACAGCGCCCTCCCGCGGGGGGCTGCGCCCAGCCTTGGGGCTGCCCGGCTGAGCCCAAGGAAGGGAAGCTGTCTGGGTCCAACGAAGACTGCAGCGGCCCCTCGACTCACAAACACCATCTGATCCCGGGGTTGGTTGTAACTCAGGCCGCTCGGTGAAGGCCCAGGAGCCTCTCACAGCCTCCAGCGTCTCTCTCCGCGACGGGCAGATCTTAGGGTCCTCGGAGGGACGGAACCCAGGATTCTCAGCAAACCCCTCACAGGAGAGGATGTTGTAATGTTTCCTCCAGAACCTCTGGAGCATTAAAACTTCTCTGTACCTGAGACCACCTGGAAGCACAAGTGGGTTGCATGGGCCATAAGTTAAGACTTTGTTCATAAGTTAAAACTAAAATTCTGGTTGTAAATGAAGTTATTTCTATGTCAGGCCAATAATAACTCAAGGGTCCGGTGTACATAATATCCTCACTGTGCATGGGTAGCAAAGCTTCGTTTCTTGTATTTTTTTCCTAAAGCGACGGGGTGGGGAGTGGGCCTGGGTGGGGAGCCCTGCTAGCCAGGACATCCGGGCAGTGGCCCCCACCCCAGTTCTAGGGTGGCAGCGTCCACAGCAGCCGAGAGCCCTGGTCCTGCAGGCCCCATGTGGATGATGACAGTGGCAGGCAGGTTATCGCTGTGGGATTAGTATCTCTCTGATTGTAACAAGATCAAGAACGTTTTCCTGAACTGGGTGCATGTCTGTGACCCAAGCGCTCAGGAGGCGAGGGAAGGGGCTTCCGCAAGACTCTCCACAACAGAGGCCAGGGCGGGCTAGGCGGCAGTGCCCTGCCTCAAAAACAGAGAGAAAAAGAGGGTTTCCTTATCTTTACTGGTAATTAGGACATCCTTTTGCACACACTGACTTCTTGTGCTTGTTTTTCATTGGTTTGCCTTACGCTTTCCTGCTTCTTTATGCCTTTTCCCACCCTCTACATTTTCCTCCTTCCTTTTCTCCCCTCTCCTCTTTCTCTGTTTTAATTTCAGAAGCTTTTTACCTTTAAAAAATGATGCGTACCGTATAGTATCTTTACCTGGTTTTTGAGCCCATTTTTTCTTTTGCTATTACTGACACATACACTGAAATGTTTAAATTTTAATGAATTCAGATCTATTGATTCTGTAATTTATGGTTTGAGTTTTTTGTGTGAAGAAATACTATCTTAAAGATACAAATATATTCATTTTATATTTATAGTTTCTTTTTCAGGCGAAGGTCTTTAAATCGGCTGAAGTTTGTTCTTCTATGGTGTAAGACGGGGATCTGATCGTATTTTTCCCACCTGGATCACTGTTCCAGAAGCGTTTAACAAATAGTTCATCTTTGCCTGTGCTGCTCACTGGTCTCCTCCCGACAAAGGGCAGAGAGGCGAGTTTCTTGCCACGGGGTTGGTATTTCCTGTGGGGGGGGCTTTCCATTTCTAGGGTCTTTCCTTCACTTCTCCTTACTGTGGAAACCCCACATTGTGGGGATTAGACATCTTTTAATATGTTTTGATATCTAATGAGTTATTGCCTGGTTCTGCCTTCTAGTGATGCTTCTGCATTTTTTGCTTGTTCTTCCATGACAAGGTTAGAATTAGAATCTTAAATCGCTTTGAACTTACAGAGAATTAAGAGAATCAACATTTTTTATTATGGACCTCATTCAATTTTTTGCTTATTAAAGTGTTTTTATTAATATCTTTTATTATTTTTCTGAAGTTGATCTACATATTTGCTAAATTTCTTTCTAAGACACTTATATTTTAATATTAAATATGCATTTAAATTATATTTGCTAACTTTAGCTTTTGGTGTAGAAGGGTACAGTTAATTCTATGAAGTAAATGCATTCATAATAGAATTACTTCTTTGGTTAATTCTAACTGTGTATGAGTAGAATCTGTTGGATTTATCTTGTGACTCTAAATTCCAAAATCAAGGCAAAACAAAATAGATCTTAATGCCAAGTCCAAAGGAAACTTGTAAATTCCTCCTTCGCTAGCCTTGTCATGTTTTTATTGTTATTACTATTGGTAAAGATGGCATTTAAATTTATAAAGCTGACTGATCAACCAAAAATTCATCTTTCTTTATTCAAGTTTTGATAAATGTTATGTCAAATGCTTTGCTGGCATCATAATGTATGTTTCTCCTCCTGTTTCATCTTCATCCTATCAAGAAATGCTCGGCCTCAGATCTCACAGATACAGTTGTCCCTGCAGAACTCGGGGCTTCACTTTGCAGATTGCTGAAGCGTCTAATTGTTCTTCCAGCGTTTCGCTGGCTGGTTGCAGAGACTGAGGCAGTAAAGGCTCTGTGGAGGAGGACAGTGGGCCGCAGGGGCCTCGGGAGGGTGAACGCGAGGGCAGCTGCTGCCCTGGCCCACCTGTGGGGCTCTAACCGCTCGCTGCAGGGGCGTCCGCTGCCCCCGAACCCGAGCCAGGCCAGCCCCAGCCCTGCAGTGCGGGCCCCTCTCACAGGCACCTTTCACTGCTTGCTGCTGCGCTCAGATGAGGCCCGTGGCCTTAAAGTGCTGATTCCATCCATCTAATGAAGCACGTCACACACAGCCCGGGCTCGCGCAGTGTCTGCTGGGTTTGTGTTCTCTGCCCTGCCCCCGAGGGCCCAGGGCAAGGGCCGTCTGGCTGAGAGTCCGCGGCCCGTGTCTGCCCAGGCGCGCGTCGGGCTGACGGGCACTGTACTCACTCGTATATATTCGTGTATATTCACGAATTGTGCCTGGATTCTTTCATTTGGTTTTCTTAGCTGTAAAGGCTTTGTATTTTATCCATCTCATTCTTAATTGATAATTCATTTTTTCTAATTCTCAACCCTTCTAAATGCTTTTGACAATATTTCCCACTGCAGTATAGGCACGTGTGTTTCTGTAGTTATGGGTTTAGGAGTAGAATTGTTTTCATCAAAACCAGCCGAATGATTAACAGTATTTCCCAGACCGGGTTACCCTTCAGTCCTTAGCGCACAGCTTTCCGGGCGACTGCTCAGCGTCCTCGGGGGTTTCTCCCTTCCAGAGTGTTGCTGGAACGTGGTTCTTGAGCATGGACCTCCCGAGGCGGCTCCCCTCGCTCGAGCGACGCCGCTGAGGTCAGTCCACGCTGCCGTCCCGTCGTGTGCGCCCGGTGTGGCCGCGCGGGACCCTGTGGTCCGGCTCCGCCCGCCGTGCCTCCTTTTGGAACCTCTGAGTTTTCAGTGGTTGTGAAGACAGCCATGGGGACAGCAGCTCTACGCGGGCCTAGGAGGACTTCCAGGCGGCCGGCTCGTGCAGCTTAGGCCGTGTCAGACCACGAGAGGCTGCGTGGTGTTTCCCAGAGAGGCCGCCCCTTCCTGCCACTCACTGCGAGGATTTCTCTGGCCGGCCGCACATTTTTGTCCGAGCCTCCTCGACCTGAGAGCGGTGGCCTCTGACCTCAGATTTAACCTGAGCGGCTAATGGTGTTTGACATCCTTATCTACTGGCCGTGTACCCTGTGCGGTGAAGTTTGTGTTAAGCATTTGCCTATTTTTAGTGGGGCTATTTATTTCTTATAGTAAGGAGACTTCTTTTTAAATATTATGGCTATGAGTGCTGTGTTGGGTATGTACTTTTCAAATATTTTCTCCTAATTTGCAGATTTTTTCTTTTAACAGTATCCGTACTAGAGTATTTTTTTTAAATATTGAATTCTACTTAGCCTTTTAAAAAAAATGTATCACTTTTTGGTATCATATCTAAGAACACTTTTCCTAACCCCAGGCTCAAAGGTTTTTCTCAAAAATAGGTTTTTTCAAAAGTTTTAGACTTTTATGTTTTACCTTTGAGTCTATGATCTACTTTCTCTTAACTTGCATTGAAAATAAGAAACTTAAGTCAAGGCTTATTTTCAAATAGATTTTCAGTTTTTATAATACCATTTGTTGAAAGTACTAACCTGGGCACTTTTATCAGAAATCAGTTATGTTTATGTGAGTTTGTTTCTGGATTTTTTAGTCCACTCTATTGCTTCACATCTCCATCTTATAACCAGTAAATACCCCATTCTCTTGAGGACTAAAACTTACAATAAATCTTAAAGTTGAATAGTGTAATTCCTTCAAATTTATTTTTCTTTTCCGCATCGTTTGGCTATATTAGGTCCTCTGTTTTTTTCATAATTTGCAAATCAGATTGCTCGCATCTATAAAACAGACAACAGACCGAAAAGACAACCTGCAGAATGGGAAAGCAATTTTACCAGCTGCTCTTGGGAAAGAGGGTTGATTTCTAGTACATAAAAAGAACTCAACAAATTAGACCCCTAAAATAAAAGACCCAATAAAATGTTTTCACACCAGGAAAGTGGTGTGAATAGATTCATCCTTAAAGTACAAATGGCCAGTAGGTACGTGAAAAAACGTTCACCATCTTTGGTTACTAGAGAAATGCAGACCAAAACAACACTGAGATTCCGTCTCACTCCGAGAAAAGTTGTCATCGAGACCTTAACAAACGCCAAAAGCTGGTGAGTTTGCAGGGAGGAAGAAACCCTTCTCTATCGTTGGTGGGATTGTAAGCAGAACAGCCACTCTGCAGGGCAGTACGGAGATGCCTCCAAAGTATCCTAACTTGAAATTCCCTTTGACCCAGCTGCGTCTCTGCTGGCATCAGTATTACACTGACCCATGCGGCACCGTGTTTATAGCAGCACAATGTGCCCTAGGTGAATCTTGGAAGAGACCTCTATGCTCAGCAGCAGACGAATGGGTGAAGGTAACATGGCGTTTACACACGGTGGAGTGCCACTCAGCCATAAACCAAGAGAAACGTTGGTCACTTGTAGGGAAATGGACTGGCCTTGAGTGAAATAATGCTAAATGAAAAAACTTGACACACCAAGTTAAACATTACATAGTTTCTATTATATGAAGAGCCCCAAATATAAATAACTCAATCAGAAAGGGAAAGAACTATGGTAGGAAACAGGGAGATAGACTTTGAGCAGGTAGGAATGGGACATAGAAAGGGTGGAAGACAAGAGGCGAGGGGCGCACGGGAGGGGAGCGGGAGAGTGACTCGAGCCGTGTATGTGCCACGCGCAGGAAGTATGTGTGTATTATGTACTTCAAAGAAGCTAGTTAAATATCACAGCCTTCCGCAATTTTGATGGGAAATTTATTGTCTATATATCAATCTGGGGAAAATCGATATCATTACTAATTTGTGTCTTCCAATTTCATGAATGCAATATGTCTATCTACCACAGTCTTCTTTAATCTCATTTCTCTGTATTTTATAGTTTTAAACGTATAAAACCTGTACATCATTTGACACATTTATATGTAAGTATTTCCCTAACTTTGAACTCTTGGAAATCATTCTTTGAAGCATGTAGCTTTGTAATTGTTCAAATGATGAATAAATAGTGAATAATGAATAATCAATGGAATTATGACTGATTTCATGTGAATTGATCTTGTTACAAATATGTATTAGCTTTAACAAGTTTATTTTTAAAAGTCTAAGGATTTTGTGTGTACATCATGTTGTTCACCATGGGAACCCTTTCCTTTTTCATTTCACTCTATTCCCTGTTTCTCTTTTGGAGTTATTGGTACTGGTTGTAAGTACCAATACGATGCTGGGTCGGTGGTGGGAGAGCCATCCTTGCCTTGTCTTGGTCTTAGGGGAAAGTGCTCAGTCCTTCACTACCTAGAGGCTTTCTGAGGGCTTCTGCCTCAGGCTGAAACATTCATTTCTGCCCCTGCTACACTCAGATACTTTGTATGAATGGGTGTCAGTTTTGTCAACTCTGTTCTATAGCACTTGATACAATCATGTGTTTTTGTTCTATTTAGAACGTTAATTTGGAAGGCTACTTTGATCAACTTTTGACTGTCAAACCATTTTTGTGTATATTTAAAGTACAGAGCTTATTAGAGGTTCCGAGTGAGGACTTCACATTTTGCTTCTTTGAGGCAAATCATGCTAATTCAGTCTGAGCGTAAGCTGAGGTTTGACCGGTGTCGGTCGTGTAGAAGTGTGTGTGTCAGTACTTCCTCCCACACCCCTGAGGCGCCTCACAGAAACACGAGCAGGCACCGTGCCCGGTAACGTCTTTCCCAGGGCACCGGCAGTGCCCAGAGCTTCGTTCGCGTCCCGCCGGGCAGCGCCACCCGTCGGCGGAGGCACAGGCAGCGGCGCCGCTGAGCGGGAGCGGGGATCTGCCGTCCCCCTGCCGTCCGCCACCCCTCCAGGTCCCGGTGTGCGTGGCCTCGCTCCGGGGAAGGGTCCCATGGTCTCCAACAAAAGCAATTTATGACATGATCTAGTAAGTCATGTCTGGAAGAAAAAGCCTAGATTTCATTCTATATTTTTACTTTCCTGGAAAGAATAAGTATAATGTTAAACTTAAAAAGGAACTTACAGAAATTGCAAATGTTTCTATGTAAGGAAAATATCTTCTTAGATTATAACATTTTCCATTAAAATCACTATTTTCCAGCCAAGAGTTGAGTTTTATAAAGCTTATGGTACAGAAATTGAAGAGAATATGTCAATATTTTCTTCAATAAGTAGGTTGATTTTACGCAGAGAAATCCTATGTTGGTCCCAACAGCTCCCTCCTCGTCATTATTTACAAGGAAGTGGCTGATATTTCCTAGCAGAAATTACCACAAAATATACAAATGGCAGCATCAGTATTGAATATAGCAAAGTCAACTACGTGAAGGACCAGCCCCGGTTTTCAGGCCTCCTTTTCCACAGCAGAAGTCGCTTCCCTGCGTCTCCTGACCGGCCTGGTCAGCCCCAGGCTGCAGACACCTTCCCCAGCGCCCGCTCTGCGTGGCTCCCTCGGGTGGTGCCAGCTGCTCTCCATGTAGTGAGCCGGCCTCGCCCCACGCCGCCCGCCCGCCGCCCTCCATGCTCGGACAGTGCCCGGTGCCAGCGCCCGGGGTCCACCCGCGTCTGTACGGCTGTGTGCAGCTGGGCACAGCACCCCTCAGGTCCGGGCGGAGAGATACGCAGCTGCCGCTCACTCGCTGCCCGCCCAGCTCTGTCCCTTTTCCCGGGGGGTCGGCTCTGCGGCGGGTGCTGAGCGGACCAGTCCAGAGGGCAAGACCCCCGACCTGGACCCCGGAGCTGCGGCTCACGCCCAGCGCGGGGCAGGCTGCTCGCAGGCCCCTGGGCTCGCACCGTCCGCTCCGCAAACACACAGCCTGCGTCCATGGCCTCTGGTGAAAGAAAGGAGACCTTGCCTGTCCTATGCGCCAGTTTATCTCCCCTCCTTAAGATAGGAAGCTGTAAACTGAACCTGTCCCCACCTTCCAGCTCTTAAATAAATACAATGAAAATAAACTTATCTCCAATTCAAATCATGCTCTTTTGTTTTAGATAAGATCAAGGTATTTATGGCTGCCACTCAAAAAACTTTTTTAAAAAGTGGCTTGGCTTCCAGATACTCAGCCCATAGTTTCCCTGAAAATATTCTATCATTGAAAGGCGATTCTCGGATCCATCGAAGTGACCAATCTGACTTTTTTCTTTTACCTTTCTTTCCCCTTTAGTTTTCCTGGACTCTTCGGAGAATTTGCCTTTATTAGTCAATCTAACTAAAGTTTCATAGACTTCAATAATCATTAGCACTACTTCAAATATTTTTCCTAACATTGTACAGAGAAACTTTCTAAAAGTTCTGTTGAATGGTGAATAAAAAGCTCTGGATGGCAGAAAGACTAAGTTATTCTGCTCAGAACTATTAGTATATTAAAAATAAGCGCTAGAGTTTGGGGAAGAAAATGCAAAGGCTTTAACATTTTTCATGTGGCTATGATGAAGGAAGGGATTTGAAGGCAAAAACAAATCTGGTGAATTATAAGTTAGGGCAGTAATTCAGGGAAGCCATAAAATAGAAGACTTTTATTGCTCCATGGAGACAGTTTGGTGCTATTAGTGGATTAAAAAGCATGTGGGGCTGTGAGGCTGGAAAAGATGGAAGCTTGAAAGACTTGGTGGGTTAAATATTAACAAAGAAAAGATGTTTACTGACAGTTTCTGCAAACACATTCTAATAAATAAGATCCTTAAACACTCAAAAATAGAACTGTGCAAAGCCACAAACCCATGCTAGTGATCTCACCACAAACCCAGGCTCCTTCGGCAATGTGTGACTTCACTGTCATCAGCGTTTATGTGAGTCCTTCTGGAGAACACTGCCAGGATACTCAAAAGCTCATAGAAACGGGGGAGAATTGGTGACAATTTTTCACTTGTCTTTGAAAACTGGCTACATGTACTGCAAGCAAGAAGTGTGGCGGGGGTGTGACTGTGAGCTTCAAGCAGACCTGAGCTTGAGTTCTCAAGTTGAACACGTCAGCCTCTCTGAGCCTCCGATTTTCCTCAGTGGAACTGAGATAACACACACTTCTCAGTGCTTCTTGAAACTGAATGTGCACATTAAACACCTAGACATCTCACTGGCACGCAAGAGCGGCTCTGCCAGGCGGCGGTGGGGTCCCGGCTCCGAGTTTCCAGCAAGCTCTGGGTGCTGCCCGCCCCACTGGGACCAGGGCAAACTGAGCACAAGCCTCCGAAGGCCCCAGCGCCGAGCACGCTCGGCTGGACTGCCGCTCCGCTCTGGTAACACTCCCGCTTCCCTCAGCAGCAGCTCTTCGGAGGCTCAGAAATGAGCCTTGGGGAGAAGGCGAGATGAGATGTTACCTTCCCAAGAGAAGGCGCAGACAGATGCGCTGCGATGCAGGCAAGTGTCCGAGGCCTCGGGAGAGGGCGACTGTTCCTGCCAGAGTCTCGCTCTGGGGCTTTAATACATTTTAGTCTCAAGTACCTGCCTTGCTCGGCTGTCAGGTAACGATCCCTCCCTGAGTGTGATGAAAGGGAGGAAACCAGAAGCCTTGACCATCAGTGCATTATATTAAAAACATGGACAGGGCCGGAGATTTAGCTCAGTGGTTCCGGCGCCTGCCTCGAAAGCGCAAGGTCCTGAGTTCCATCCCGGTAACCACATACAATGCTGGGCATGGAGACACGCCCACCAACCATCAATACCGCATACCACAGTGCCGGGCGTGGTGGCTCACGCCTGCCATCCCAGCACTCGGGAGGTGGAGGCAGGAGGATTGCTGAGTTCGGGGCGGCTTGCCTGGGCTGCATAGTGAGCTCAGGGCCAGCCTGAACTACAAAGCGAGACCCTGTCTCAAAAAAAAAAAAAAAAAACATGGATGCCTGTTTAAAATGCCAGAAAGTCTGGTTTAGAAATAACCACCTTTCGATGCATCAGGAAGAGCTGGTGAAAAGCTTCGCAAGTCTGCCCACCACCTGTAAATACTTTCTTTAGAAGACTTCACTCGAGAGCCTTGGCAAAGCTTGAAACAAATACTGTGATGTGGAGGGTTAGTGAGAAAAACCACCCGGAACGGTCCCTAAGAAAAGCTACGCTGCCCTGATAACAACCAGACGAGTAGCTGAGCTCTGGAGCCGCGCGCTGGTGCCCTGAGGGCTTGGCCCAGGAGAGGACTCGGAGGCTGAGCACGGAGTCACGGCCACCGTCCAGTATGTTTTCTAGATAATTTTTAACGAATCAGGTTTTGTCTTATTAGTTTCATTAACACATTTTAATTCTAAGGTCATGCAAGTGCTACACAAAACATCCTTTGTAATTTTTATTACATTTTTAGTGCACACATTTTACAACTAGGTGAGGATAATTAAAAGAAAAAAGTAAACATTATCTCTTTGAGTTTTGTGTAGGAGCTCAAAATATGCCATCGAGACATTTTGTATCCAGCTTTAAGAAACTAATAAAATCGTAAAGTACACACAGCTTGTTCCAGAAGAACAAAGAGCTAAATATCTAGGAGCTTGACACAGTTGCTGATGACAAGGGGAAGCTGTGGTCGTGGGCTAACCACTGGACTGTATTTGGGGGATTTTTTGGTTAAAATCAAGTAAGACACGATTTCCAGAATGTTCCTTCTCCAAGAGATTGAAAATAGTAGCATTCCATGAAAAACTGCGACTGTTCTCAGAAAAAAACATAGGTTTCTACAAGTATCTTTAAGAAAATCTATGTGACGAGACCCCGTACTCTCTCGGATGGTATCTCTTTCCCAAAGGCTGATAAGGCCAGGACGGGAAGCAAACCATTTAGCGATCCTGGGCGCCTAACTCTACCTGGGAAGGAAACAATGCTATTACCATAGTCGTCGTGTGGTGCAAACCTGAAGAAAGTGTAGGTCACATGGGCAGAAATAAACTACCATCTGCTTCTACCAGCAGGTGGATGAGAAACACACAGCCTCCCTCACTAATTACCTACAACAGCATCTAACTCTCAATATTTTGCATGTAGAGATTTCCTTTTCATGTTTGTAAATACACATATATGACAAAGAAACACTTATTTTAAAGATCTTAATATCTTGTTTGTTAAGCAATTAGTATTTAAAAGAGGGGCTCTGTTGACAGCTCTGCAAACAGAAGTTTCCGATTCATCTGGGGAGAGGTGCTGGCGTACCTTGGCAGGCTTCCTCCTGCCTCGTGCAATGCCTTGCCCATATTCCACATAAATTGCTACGTCTCCCAAGCCACCGTGAGTACCTATCGCAATAATTAATCTGTTAAGTAGAAGAGTAGAGGAATGTGGGATAATCTGTTCCTTTCTTGAGTCTTGGAAAATGTCAATTTAATGTCAAAATATTTTATTTTTCCCCTGGAGGCACCTGTAGCATTGAATCACATCAACAAATAACTCGAAATGAAGTAAATCACGAATTCCAGGAGAATAAAATATCCTCCCGCCGTTACCCACCAGGTGGACGCTATGCTCTGGTCGGCGCCTCACGTGCAGGCCTGGATAGCACGGCGTGGCTTGCGCCCCCTTCCGGGAGGGCTGGGCCGCCCGGGGTACGTGGCCCCGGCCCTGGAGCTGGGGCTCCGGCTGGGGACAGACCTAGTGTGTGTTGTGTTCAGACTTCATCTGATGGAGCCTTCGTGCATCACCTCCGCGCTCTGCTGCTCTCCGGGGACCAGGGTTGGAGGTCACCCTGGTGACCACGTGAGACACATGTGGCTGGAAAACACCGGCAGCCTGGCTGCGCCAAACACCAAACTGTGCGCCCACTCAGAGTTCCGTGTGAAAGGAAAAAGTCAGTGCCCAGGAAGACATCGCAGACTGGAGGGCCCCATCGAAGCAGCTGATGCCTCATATCATGAGCAACAGTCCTACAAAGCCTGCAAGTCAGTGTATTGTGCTTTTGAAAAAACAAAATGCTTATTCGATCCACATCACAGTCTGTTGTATTTTCAACATGTGAAGAATTGCTTTGAAAGTTTTCCTTTAAGAGTTCCTATTGATAACCAACAAGAGGTGATGAAAATATGGTGAATGCTGTCATCCCAACACTCGGGAGGCAGAGGCAGGAGGAGTGCTGAGTTCCAGGCTTGCCTGGGCTACATAGTGAGCTCAGGGCCAGCCTGAACTACAAAGTGAGACCCTGTCTCAAAAAAAAAATATGGTGAATGTTTGCATCTTAAAAATCTATTTAAAAGACACATTGCCATTTACCTTCTCAAAACTCTTGCCCTGGTTCTGAACACACTATCCCATCACTCTTGGCACCTTCTGAAGCAGCTCTGAGGATCCTTTCGTGAGTGTCTTTACGAGCTGTACTCAGAACACAGTGAATGGTGCTGCCGAGGACCAGCCAGCGGAAAGGCTCATAAAACACAGCAGTGGGTCCCCATTTACGTTCACTGGGTCTGACGCTGTGGGACTTTGGGCTCCTCAGAAAATTCCAAACGACCGTGAAAGGGAAGCATCAGCTTCAGGGCGAGACGTGCGGGGCACAGAACGGCTTCACTAACGACACTGAGCAGAGGGACCCCAGAGCCACCTCAGAAAATGACAGGAAGGATGAGCTAAGTGCTGTCAAAGCAGGGGAATGGTCTTTTGGAGGATGAGCAGCGAAGTATCTTTTGCTGTAAAACATTTTCAAATTTAAACATCGTATGTTTCTATCACATCTCTTATCTATTCATTCCTTGAACAGATGAATATTGTTACTACTAAGGAATGAGATTTCTAAAGAGAAGTTTATTTATTATGGAAGCAAAAAATACAGAAATGGTTGCTTAGATTGTAGAAAGACATGAAACATATGTAGCAAAAAAAAAAAGAGGACTCCCACTTAAGTTTGTATTTCAAATAAACCATAACCATATTTTAGTGTGTGTCTATCCAAGATGGTATGGGAGGTAAAATAGGACAAACTTTAATTTTTTTCAACTTTTATCCGAATTTTAAATTTAACTTTTAAATGTTATTTGGGAACACTAGTCAGAATGGACACAGTCAAAACAGCAAGTGTTTTACTGAAAATGTCGGGCTGGATTGGAAGGAAAAGGATAAAGAGAAAACATTTAAATAACATGGAGGATAGAAGTAATGTCAGCAAACAGATAATAGAGCACCGATAAAGTCAGAAAAAATCTGAAACAGTGATGATGGAAATACCACATAATAAAGGGAAAAGGAGCACCAGAGCTGGATCGTACATGAGTGAAGACATGTACTGGCATTCCTGAAAACCGTGAGGAGAAGGCCGCTCTGAGGCCCAGGTAACACTTAACCCAGGAAAGTTCTAAAAGAAATGCTAAGCTGTCTTAGAGGGAAGGACAAAGTCGATCATACACAAATGCAAAAGAGCTAATTTCCTACAAACAGTTGGGACGGGAAGGTAATTCGACATAGTCCTTGATATTTATACAAAGCCCTGAGTCAGGCCGTGGAGTGGTCATACCGATTAGCACTTCAGAGACTTATTTATCAACAGGATAGCTTTCATCCAGGAATTCATTAATTTATCCGACAAGTGTTTAGCAAGGTCTTGCGAGGTGTTCTGTGCTGGGCAGCAGCCACCCTGCCTGCAACCTTGAGGTATGAAAGAGCCGGCGAGATCCCACCGGAGCGAGTGTATCGAACTCTTCTACACCAGTGCTTTCTGCACTGTGTTCTGCAAAACACTGATATTTCCACATACACTGAATAATCTGTCATCAAAACAATGGCCACTTCTGTTGGAAAATGAAGCATCTTGGAGACTCACATTTACGTTGCATATAACAAATTTAAAGATCTAAAAATAAATCTGATTAATTCAGCATTTCTTTTTAAACACACTTGACCACAGAATGCTTTTTCCCTTCTTCAAGATTACCAAATAACATCTGTAGGAATACCCAGTGGTCTGTGGAATACAGTTGAGGACAGTTACGATTTTATTAACATTATTTAACAATTTGTAACAGTTGACTATGAATAGAACACATAAAATCAATCAACCATGATATTCAACTATATAAATAAGGGAAAAAACACTTTTTCTTTTTTGTCATTTGCTGAAGCTTTTTTCTTACTTCAGAGTTATTGGCAGTGATTTTGCAAAAGCAGCCACAAGGAAATAAGACAGTGAAGCCACTGAAGTTAGCCTGGAATTTATGCCCTACAGTACTTAGCTGCCGAGGTACTAAAATGACTATGGTGCACATGGGGACGCAGAGGCCCAGGATTTACTGTCGCTGAAGTCACCCCTGAGAAGCTGAGCCTATTACAAGGCCCAGCACTGCAAAGGGGCCGCAATATGGGAACAACGTGCCAGGGAAGCGTTTCCGTAAATAACGACTCGGGAGACTTTATGGCTCGGGGTAGCGCTTGTCACTTAATACAGTTTATAAAATTTTGCTTATTAAATTTTGTAGGGCAAAATACACATCTTCGTGCTTCTCCCTGCGAGGTTGACATAGGTCTGGAGGAGGTGCAGCTGTTGCCAGGGTGCCCCTCCCCCCCTTTATTACAAGAGTGTTGTCCTGAGATTTTCAGTTCAGCTATAAACAATCTACTCTATCAACAACATGCTTTTGCACTTTTTGAAATGGTGCTTTGAGGCAGGTAAATGAAAATAAGGATGGCAGAGCGCCAATAAAAATTCTGCAAACTTATCTTCTGTGGAGTGCAGACTGAGGGAACGCAAGATTTTATTTATTTATTTACTGTTGATTCTGAAATCCATTTCTCTGCTTACAATGGCTGCTTTGTGTTTGCTATTTGTTTGTTCTAATCTTGGCTGACAGGAGAGATAAATAGTAATGACTCAAAAACTTTTAATCAATACTAAAAGAGATTTGGGGGAGAAATCTCACATATTTTCAATTGCACTACGTGCCCACAGGGAAAAGGACTAGATTCTGAAGTTTAGGACATAGTGAAAAATGCCAGTTATTACCTGAGATTCAGTCTCTGGAAGTTACGTATCCCAGATTCTAAAGCGAGGTTTCTTGGCTTTGAGGATTTTAGTGTCAAAGAGATAGACAGACAGACAGACAGACAGATATATTATGTGATTCCTCACAAACTTAGCTTTAAAAATATCCGCTAAAAGAAATAACATGGAAAACTAAAACTCATTATGTGTCAGAAAGAAGTGAAACTGAAATTGAATTTCTCTGCTGCATATTAGTTGGATTATGAGAACTCAAGATTCCAGTTTAATTTTCTGTAAGTAAATTTTAATTTTATGCATGCTAATTAAGGACTTGCTATTTGATATTAGTCTGAAAATACCCAGTTACTTAGCCCACCCTCACATCCTCGGATTTTAGTGCTGAAGGGCTCCCTGGGGCCTCCTCTCAGTAATTAATAATTTTAGTGAGTTTGTGGTCAGATCACAAATGTCCACTGCCTAAAGTCCTTCACAAACGGACTAAAATTTTATTGTTTTTCAGCTATAATTAAAGTGATTTGTTTAATAAGGCAAGAAAATTGAAATAGGCAGTTCATGCATGTTGAACATTTAAAACTTGATTTTAAATGGACATAATGTAAATACTTTCATATAATGAAAGAATAAACAGCAATGATTTCTGTCTATCTGTGTTTGTCTTTATATTACCCAAAGTGTCAAGAGTGTCCACGGAAATGGGCAGGAGACAAAGGGGGTCAATTTCAAAATGCTTTATAAATTTAGTGATCTAAGATTTACTGGTCATTTATTTGCTTATAAATCCAGCTTCAAAAGTATTTGATACTATATGGCACAGCTACATTCACTTAGAATTAAATATTGTGAAAAGTAAGCCTCTAACATATTTTTACTGTCTCTTTCAATGAGATAAATGTTCTCACCACGAAGAATTTCTGGAAATTCAAATATTCTTGAGGATTGATGCGATGGCTGTGGTAGAGTCATATAGCCTCTTTTAATATGTACTTTAAAGTATAAGTTTAGAAATTATTATAAAGTGTATAGATCCAAGGAATTGCATATTAATGAAGTTGACATATCAGCACATTTTACATTAGAACTCACAAATTGGGAAAGTAGAATCGTAAAATACTCCTCCGCGGGAAAATAAATACCAGTGATGAATAGTTCTGAACAGCATCCACAAGACATTTCAGAAATAAAGTAAATTGGACACGTTGCTGTGACATGTGCTCCCGGCTCACCAGGCTCCAGCTCAGCCTGGAGGCCGCTCGTCCCACGTTGCCCTTGACCACAGGGCGCAAGTCCGAGCGCTGCGGGACGCACGGGCGCCGGGGCCCCGCCACACGGGCGGCAGGACTCACCCACCTGCGCGCAGCGGGCGGGCACCGGAGGGAAACGTAAGGGCTGTTTATGGCTAGGAGGTGGCAAAGTCTCCTCCCGCCCTTCCGCAGCGCCTCCCGACGCCTGCTGGCTTTTGAGACTCGCCCCTTCCTCTCCTCACCGTCTCCACTCTGCTCACCTTACGGCACGTGCCAAGCGCCTTGGCGGCTCCTGGTCCTTCTCCACGTTCGCTCCTGCACGGGCTCCGCCGCTGGCGAAGGGACACGTGGCGCCTGAGTCCCAGGAGTGGGTAGAAGGTTCCCCGCGGGAGCCGGGACAGGGCTGGGGGCGGGCGCGGGCAGTCCCGCAGACGCTGACCCGGCCCCCAGACCCCGAGCCGGGACGCTGCCAGGGCCAGCGCGACCCACCCCACCCTCGCTGGCCCCGGATTCAGTCTGGGCGGAACTTGCTCAAGGTCCCAGGTGCACGTTTGCCCCGCGGGGCCTCCGGGCCCGGGCGTGAGGCCTCAGGGCCCTTCTCACTGGCCTGCGAGCTCCCGGGGCGGAGCCCGCGTCTGGATTCCAGCAGTTGGGCCCCGCACTCCCGGGACGGGGACGTCGCTGGGGACGCAGGAGACACGGGGTAAGCCCAGAACTCAGGGAGACAGCGTCTACCAGAATGGCAGACACCGTGACACGCTCAGGGCCCCAAGGCCCAGCCAGACTCAGAGACAAACACAAGCCATCTTCTAACACCTTATCAAGAACTGACACGTTTTTTTAGTTTGCTTTTTGTTTGTTTTTTTTGTTTTTGAAGACAGGGGCCCACTTTGTAGTTCAGGCTGGCCCTGAGGTCACTATGTAGCCCAAGCTAGTTTTGAACTCACAGCAGTCCTCCTGCCTCTGTCTCCCGAGTGCTGGGATTGCAGGTGTGAGCCACCATGCCCTGCACTGTGGTGTGTGGTCCCAGGGATCGAACTCAGGACCTTGCGCTTGCCAGGCAGACGGAACCAATGAGCTAAATCCCGGCCCAAGAACTGACACATTTTAAAACCATTTCTTTCCATCTTGCGGGGAGTCCTGAGCCTGCGCATATCCGTCCCCACGGGACAGTGAAAGGCTGAGCTCAGAGGCCCAGATGCAGCCTGTCCGCTGTGCTGCAGGCGCCCACTCAGGGCTGCGGACGGGGGTCCGGCCTGCGCTGCGTCCTGCCGAGGCCCGAGCGTCTCCTGCAGCGGTCGCCAGCACACGCCCAACGTGCTTCTGCAGTGGGAGCTTCTGCGGCCCGCGAGGCAGCGTTCCGTCCTCAGAGACCCTGAGCAGAAGAGGACCTCGGTGTGGGGAACGCGGGAATGTCCCAGGGGAGAGGGAGGTGTCCTCTCCTGTGGCCACGCCGTGCAAACGACCCAACTGGCAATTCAGACACCTAGTGTGCTTACCTCATCTTTTAGCTTCAAGTTCAAAAACTGGAAGTTACCAGTTCCTAGTTCTTTGCTGTTGTGCCTTTTAACACTAGAAAACTGAGCTGATACCCTCAAAAATGCAGGCTGTAAATCCCCATAAAGTGGCCACTTTCGCTAGAGCTGCAGGCACATGGCTGTGATCACTTTTGTTTAAGTCGTACATCAGGGCCGGAGATTTAGCTCAGTGGTTCCAGCACCTGCCTCACAAGCGCAGGTCCTGAGTTCAATCCCCGGCAACCACATACAATGCTGGATGTGGTGATTCACACCCACCAGCAATGAATACCACATACCACAGTGCCAGGCATGGTGGCTCACGCCTGTCATCCCAGCTCTCGGGAGGCAGAGACAGGAGGATTGCTGAGTTTGAGGCTTGCCTGGGCTGCATAGTGAGCTCAGGGCCAGCCTGAACTACAAAGCGAGACCCTGTCTCAAAAAAATAAATAAAAGTCGTACATCATGACCCTTAAACCCAGGTGCCTTGTAGAAATGAAAGGTGGATCTGTATCATCAAAGTAAATGTCTTTGTTGAGTCCACACGAAAAAATCCCCTGGAGAAATAAAAGTTGTGGGTGAGCAGTCTAGTCAGTGGGCATCAAGCCCCGGGGGCAAAGTTGCAAAGCGAAGCTCATTTCTATGCGCTGTGACTTTGCCCTTTGCTTTGCGAGCCGGCTGGTGCGGCTCACTGCACACACACACGCCCACACGCACGCACGCACTCACGCACACACTCCAGCAGGAAGAGAAAAGCCAGCAGGAACACGGAAGCCCGTCATAAGCTCGTTCGCGCGGACAGCACGCCTCGCCAGCAAGGCCGCGGGGACGCCCGGAGCTGGCCGGCGCTGCCCCGAGAGCCCAGGCGTTCGTGCCGAGGGGCTGGGCCCGGCCGGAGACCCACCGAGCTCACACTGCGGATGGAAAATGCACGGGGACGAAGATGAGCTGACAAAAAGTTAATTAAAACTCTTCTGATTGGGAGGTAGAAGGTAACGATCACTTTTTAAAACGCAGCGCGACGCGGCGCAGCGCGGCGGCTGAATCAGTCGTGCGGGAGGACTGCGGGGCCCCGCGGCTGTGCCGCCCGGCGCGCTGGGCTCGGTGAGCAGCAGCGGCACCGGCGCTGCACAGCTGCAGATGCGCACAGCGCGCTCCGGGGCTGTGGCTCGCACAGGGCGCCACCTGCGGGGCAGGGAGGCTGGGCCGAGGCCGGCCCCTGCGGCGGAGGCGGCACGCGGGCTCAGCGGCTGCAGTCCCGGGCTGCTCCGGGCGCGCTCCACAGCCACGCCGCCGGGGCCCAGGGCGCCCGCACCTGCAGCTCGGGGGCCGCGAGGGCCCAGGTGTGAGCCCCGGGGACCAGGCTTGGCTTTGGGGACCCCAGGCCGGAGCCTGGGTGTTGGTGCACAGAAAGGCATCAGTTAATACTAGAGCATGGACTTCTTTCCCACTTCGAAATTTTACTTAGATATAATTCATAGACCACACAGTCTACGCAGCCAGAGTATAAAATTCAGGAATTTTTAGTAGATTCTCAGAGCTGTTGACCCATCCCCATAATCAGCTATAGAATTCTTTGTCCCAAAGTACTATTGGAAACACAATACCTTTTAGCTTCCATCATTCACTCCATTAGGCAAAAGCAAGAATGACTTTACTTCCTCTGGAGATTTACTTATTAGAGACATTTTTCATAAAAGGGCTCATGTAACACGGTTTTATCACTTCATGTAATGTTTTCTGGGTTTCTGCTTGGACACGGGCTGGTACTCCCTCCTCTTCGTGACCAAGTAGTGCTTCCCTTGTATCTGTAGCAAGTTTCATCACTTACCCATCAACACACATCGTGTGGCCTCCACCATCAGATCATTATGGATACGTTGCGGTGAACATTCAGACCCGAGTTTCTACGTGGACAGATCTTTTCTGTTCTCTTGAGAATCTATGTCAGGGCAGAATTCTTGAGTGAAAGATAACTGTACATTTAGCTGTTTGAGGAACTAGCAGACTTGGTGACGGCGTGCACAAGGTTCACACTGAGGCAGTGGTGAGTGAGGCTTGCAGCTTCCACACACCTGTCTGAACACGCCCGCAGAAGCCGCCCTGGTGCAAACTGCCCGGTGCCTCACGGTTTGACTGTGTTTGCCTTGCCAGTGAGGTGCTGAGCCTCCTTTTACGGGTTTGTGCAACCTTTATGTCTCCTTTGGAGAGCTCTCCATTCAAATCTTCTTCCCATTGCATAACTGCCACTTTTAATTTAGTTTTTCACTGAATTGTAAGAAAGTACGTATAATTATATATATACTATATATATGTATATGTTATGTATACTATAATATATATAGATGTACATATATATATATATATATATATATGCACACATGGTCTAGACAAGTCCCTTATCAGAATCACAAATATTTTCTACCATTTTTAGTTATCTTCTTGATGTTTTAATAGTAACCTTTGAGTATAGAAGTTTTTAATTTTGGTCAATTCAAACATACTATTTTCTTTTGCGGCTTGTACCTTTAATATCTATAAAAGATTGTTGCCCAATCCAGGTCACAAGTATTTACCCCGATGTTTTCTTCTGAGAGTTCTATGGCTTCAGTAGTCAAATTTAAGCCTCCGACTACTGTTTAGAGTTATTTTTACACACGGCCTGAGGGAATGGTAGGTGTATGTGCCATGTATGTGTCGACTTTCGGCACCACTGTTCGGAGGAGCTGAACGCTTGCCGCGCCGCTGCTCCTGTCCGGGCCTGTGCGGCTCTGCCTCCGCCGCCCCGCGGCAGGCGCTGCGCGAGCAGGACGCTCCCAGGCGCCAGCGTGCGCCATCGGGCTGGAGAGCGCTTGTCTCTGCACTAACTGCCAAGCGCGGCCTTCGCAGTCACAGACTGAGGCTTCCTCGACGGTGTCGCGTTTGTCACCGCACAGCCAGGGAAAGGCGCTGACGCGGCCCGGTGGGGCCCCTCCCCAGCCCCGCGGAGCTCTGCCTGGGCCCCGCCCCCGCCCCCGGGGTTTGGCTGCCGGGGGTGTCCTCTGCGTTCTCTCCTCCTCACCCAGCGCAGAGGGGTCTGGGCCCTGGAGGACCCGGTGACGTGAGGCCAGAAGAGCCCGGACCTGGGTCCCGGCCAGTGGGAAGTCATGCTCCCGGCCCGTCAGCCCCCCGGGCCGCCTCGGAGCTCCGTCCTGGAGCTGGCGTAAGTGTCCGTTCCCGGGACTCGCTGCGTCGCAGCCCCCAGCGGCGGCCACGTGGAGCCCCCGCCGCGCGCACCAGCGGCCACAGAGCCAGACGGGAAGCCCCCACTGCCCCACCCCGTCCGGCTGGCGGGATTCCTCTCCTCGCTCACGGCGCATGTGTCCAGTTTCCAAAGCTTCTTTTCTATGAAGATATCTTTAATGATTTATTCGCGGGAAACAGACACTCGGAGATAAAACTCCTTCGTCATCTACTTTTCACGCTCCCGAAGACTCCAGCCCCCAGGGGCCGACCTCAGACGGCTCCCTCCTCGGCGGCTGCGTCTCCGTAAGAAGAGTGGAAAGCAGGGCTCTGCGGGGCAGCCGCGGGGGTGAGGGAATGAACCGGCGCCTCGGGGCCACCGGCGGAGACAGCACAAGCCAGGGAGCCGGCTCTCCAGGGCTTAAGTCCACATGACGCTGCGATGAAGCTAACGAGCAAGAGCGGGTGCTCACGACTGCGGCAGCGAAGCCCGCTGAGGGCGACTGTGTCATCCGACCCGCGGGGAGCGCTCACGGCCTCGGTCCAGGACGTGACGGTGACCTCAGAGCGGTGAGCGCGCTGCGGGAGCCCTGGGGCAGCCTGGGCACCCACCCCAGAGCTCAGGGTGCGGGCCGTGCCCGGGCTGCCGGCGGCACCAGCAGAGCCATCATCTCCGCACCGACGGGAGGAGAAATTCTCCTGCCAAAACCGGTGCCACGTGCCCTCTGGACGCACATCAGCGCGGCGCGCCTGGGGACGCGGCCTCGGGCTGGCAGCGTCACGTTCTTCATCTACCGCGAGCCTGCTGGGGCATTTCCCGCTTAGGTTTCCGGTTCTGAGACTGTGAGTCTGGTTCCATCCAAATCAGCTGCTGTTTCGCTCAAATGTGTCCAGCCTAGGTTCGGAGGAAGATCAAGGAGCGTCTCACGGTCAGGTTTATGCCTGTTCTCCAGTTCCTTTTGACTTGTCTGTCCGGCATCTGTGTGTGTTTCAGGGCGTGTGCAAAGGCTCACTCATGTGTATATCCCGCCGGAGGTTGTGTGGGAGGCTGCTGATGTGTCCGCATGTAAGTGTGCTGACACGCGAGTGTACGTGTATATGTTCTTTAAGATCAGTGGGAGTTGCTAAGGGCACAAAAGCAAATAGAAGTGAAACATTTTAATATTGGACGCTAATATTGTATAAAACGGTCTAGTCTCATGCTTAGAACTCATTTTAAAATAGTAAATTTTATTTTAAATTGATTATAATTGACAAAGGATTAACATCAGTAATGATTTATACCTTTATTATCAAAGCAAACAGTCATGTTGCAAAAAGTTATGTTTTAAAATTAACTCACAGAGCTAACAAAACCTACCTCTTCTGTCAAAATGTACAGATTGTTTTTCTATTTTTATGGTCACTATTGTAACCATTGTTACTTTACAGTAAGAGATTGAAATGTTCTAAAAAAAACTTAGCTATTCTCACATGTAATTTTCCTTTTTGTTACATTTAAATTTTGAAAAATTCAACAGGTTGTTCTAGTAGTGTTGGATAACAATTTTCTAAAAGATTTCCAGAAAACAAAAGTTATGTCGAAATGAGAAAAAACAAGCAGACAAATTCCAGAACACGCGACTTCAAACGCTCCCAGAAGCTGGCTCAGCAGCGACTGCAAACTGCCAAACCAACCTGGTAGAGAGAAAAAAAATCTTACATGGTCTCCTTGCTTTGGCTACATGATACTACTTTTACTTTTTCACTGAAATATTTTGGCATTAAAAAGAATAAAATAATACAGATACTGTAAGCTGAAAAGACTATGAGTTTGGTTTACTTAATGGCATGAATTCTTTTAAATTTAAAGTACTGTACTTTTCAGAGTTTTTGGTTTAAATGGTACATGTGCTGTGAAAGCAAGTCCATTGACTTAAATTTGTAAAAGAAAATGTTGGTGTTTTCTACGTCAGATATTTCCTGATATACTGAGATACAACTCTTTTTCTCTAAAATGTGCTTAATATCTTCTTTAATAGGGATTTTGTCATTTTTCTTAACCATTTGTTCTCTTTTCAAAATTAAATGTCTTGTGTACATCAGAACCACAGAGAAAGACAAAGTATAAGCAATTATTATGGAAAATAATAGCTTCAAATTTTAAAAGGCTTCTTTTTAAATAGGCTTTATGGTGTGGAGCGGAACAAAAGAGAGGAAGATTTAAATGACATCAGGTCTTTTATAAAGTAAAACATTGGAAATTAGAAACTGAAGTATTAGAGGTGATACTTCACAGGTGTTATTTATATGCAATTAGCATTTAACTTGTTAGACAGGTACAATAAAAGTCTCTATAAATGCCATGTGTTAAACAGGAGATAATTGTACCTACTTTGTAAAATAATTGTTTTAAATTAAGTTGGTCGAATATGGCTGTTGCTTTTGCAGTAACAAAAGGACATTCTTACATTATATGAAAACAGATACATTCTTTTTCTAGCGTACTATGCACTAATTATTAATAATGAAATAAGTATTAAGCAGTGCCATTCAATATTCTGTCTTGAAGCCATCTTCAATTCTAAAGGTTCACAAATCAAGCAGCATAATGATTACGCGCCACTGTTTGAGCTTTAGTTCAACCCCTGGACAGATCCTGTTCAATTCACCATCTTTTGTTTGTGTTGCAACAGTCGGCATCTCTTGACACTTCTGCCGAATACCTGTTACACGTTCGTCTCTTCACCTCTTCCATACCCTAGTGTTCACACCTCCAAGAATTATCACGTTACAAGTAAACAAATATGTTCTATCTACCAGTTTGCAAAAGTGGGCAAAACAAGATTTTTTTACCACTACTCAATATACACTGTAAATACATCTCATGCATGCTTATTAAGTTTTAATTGAAACATTAAATCTGAGGCTACATTACTATTGAATCATACCAGCACTATTAACTCTTTTTCATTTTGTTCGGCAAGCAAAGCTACAATTGTTTTTCGAAGAGGAGAGACACTGATGACTCTACATAATGACCAGGAGATTTCACCTACTCGGAGAAGACAGAGAAGACACGCGGAGAAAGTGAAATGTTTGCCATCTAATTTTTTTTTTTTGCTTTTTTTGTTTGTTTGTTTGTTTTTGAGATAGGGTCTTGCTTTGTAGTTCAGGCTGGCCCTGAGCTCACTATGTGGCCCAGGCAAGTCTGGAACTCAGCAATCCTCCTGCCTCTGCCTCCCGAGTGCTGGGATGTCAGGTGTGAGCCACATGCCCAGCACTGTGGAATGTGGTATCGATGGTTGGTGGGCGTGAGTCTCCACGCCCAGCACTGTATGTGGTTACTGGGATCGAACTCAGGGCCCTGCACTTGCGAGGCAGGCACCGGAACCACTGAGCTGAATCTCCGGCCCTTTGTCATCAATTTTAAGATGCCCAGATACACCGCAACGAAGCATCATTTCCCAAGGTGTAACTGCATTCTCTTTTTTGGAAAAGCTGAGGTGGAATCTGCCCTGAAATTGGGTTCCAGGTGCAGGACACCGATAGGACCAGCCCCAGGCCGGGGCCGTGCTGAGCAAGCCAGGCACGCTCTGCTCTCCGAAGCGGTCAGGCTGTCACCTCGGGCCGAGTTCATGGGTGCTGCATTTTCAGGAACGGGGCAAGGAGCCGTGAGACCTGACGGTGGCAGTGGGGGCAGTGGCATCGTCCCTGGCCAAACAGCGAGAGGAAAGGGCAGCAAGAGAAGCTGGGCAAAGAGAGCAAACCCTAAAAACACATTTTTGCCTTTATTTAGGGAAAGTCATCGCCACGGAGCCACCATCGTGAGGCCCTGTGGTATCTGCAGCAAGTCAATGCCATAGCTCAGCTCCTGGCAGAGGTGAGGAGGAGGCGGGAAACCGTGTGAAAATAGCGTGTGGCGTGAAGGCAGAGGCCGTGGACTTCAGCCCAGACTCCTGGCCAGTCTGAACTCTTAATCCTTGTTGCAATCAAAGAAAGAGCACACACAGATATTTTGAAAACTGATACATTTTCACTGAATATTTAAACATGCTTCATGTTAGAGTTGAATGCATTCCAAACATTCACATTTTAGATTCCTACGTCGTGGTCTGTAGCTGCTAACTCTGGGTCTGGGTAGGCAGGGCTGGCCGTGCTTCTCCGCAGTGTCACCCTGAGGCGGAGCTGTGCGGGGCCCGCGGCCTGTGGCGTCCCCGGTGGACCCATCTGCCCCATAAGAAATGGCGCGTCCCAGCTCATTCTCCGGTGCTGACCGACCTCTTCTAGGGGCTGTGGCGGGCGGCCACGGCCACGGGGCTGCAGACTTGTCCCCGGGACCAGGCCCGGGGCCTGAGACCTGCATACTCTGCTCTCCGACAGGCGCCGTGCGGAGGACTCGAGCTTCCCTGCGGCGCGCTCTGTACAGCGGGCTGGCACCGCGGAGGGCAGAGGTGCCACGTCGTCTGCCAACCGGAACACGCAGGGAGACCCAGCCTGCTGCACAGTCAGCAGCTGCCGGTATTGAACAAATCTTTGTTATTTCAAGCACGTGAATCACCACTAGGCCCTCGTACTGATGAAGTTCCCAGGGGTCCTAGCAGTGAACAGCACCCCGTGGCCCCGAGGACAGTGCCTTTCCCCTGTCAGCCACAGTGGACTCTGGCCAGTGGAAACACACTTGCCGCTCGCAGGAAAGCGTGGCCTGACCCCTCGGCCCCACTGGGTGGAGGGAGGATAGTTTCCACCCACGGCCTCCCACCCACGTGGGAAAGTGCTGGGCCCCGCGCGCTCCGCACACTGGGGGTGTGAAGTGACGTGTCCATCCTGTGTCTGCCCTTGCGCCTGGGGCGTGTGCGGAAGGTGTCAGGCAGGTGGGAAGGCACGTGTGCGGCGTGGCTCCTGGTGGCTGACGGGGCGCAGCCACGCGAGGGGCGGCTCCCGTGAGGGGCGCGTCTGCCTGCTGAGACAGTTCCTGGTCCGGACCGTTCCACGGCCCCGGCACCCCTCGCAGATCCACGCTCCCTGTGCTACTCGGACGTGCACGGAGCACAATCCGGATGAGGGGGCCCGGCCTTAGACACAGCGCACGCTGCAGTCTCCACAGGCCGGACGATGAGCAGTGCCGGACGCCACGGGTACAAACGGAACCGACACAGCCAAAGCTGCCGCACTGCACTGCAGACGGCTCTGCTCCCGCAGAGCACCTCGCAGCTCGCTGTGTGTCGGGGGATGTGGCCACACGGGCCCCAGTCAGGGAGCACCGCCTGGACGAGGCCCGTGGCCAGGCAGCCTCGTCGCCCGTAAGGCTCTGAGGGCTTGCCTGTCTGCCCGAGCGCACTGTGATGGAACTCGCGGTGGCAGGGTGGGCAGCAGCACGTGCCCACCAATCACCCATCTGAACCTCGAAGTACTCACTAGACACGTGTCGTTACCGTCACACCTGTGGTTTTCAAGAACAAGGCGGAGGTCAAGGTTACACGGAAGACGGGGCGCTCACGGGCACTGAGAGTCACGCCACGCTCTTCCCGCACACAAAACACACCCACGCGGGCGCTCACAGTAGCGGGCTCCCTACGGAAGGGCCCCTCCAGGCCCGGGTGTTAGGCCACCCATCAAACACAGCTCTGAATTGGCCAACTTGGAACTGTTATGATTATCATATGGTTTGCATTACACGGCTTGCGAGTCAGAGCTACAGCCGGAGTTTTCTAGCGCTGACACTAAGAAATCAGCTCAGGTGAACTCAGCACTGCCGGGCTGGCAGCTTTGTCAAGGTTGACTAACAAAGACGGGGTCTCTCACAATGGACTGCGCTGAACTCGGCCTATGCATCTACTTAACTCAATTAGCAAAATAAGGAAAAAGCAAGAGATTACAGGAAGGACCTGGACTCCACGCTCCTCACAACCTCATCAGCACTTGACTGGCGAGAGCCCCCAGCTGGCCCGAAGCCCCCCCTGGGTACCTGGGCACCTTCTCGCCGTGCTCCCTGGGTTATCAGACAAGGAGTGCAGTTTCAGGACGGCATTTTCTACGATCCTGAATGTGCCTATCTTTTCTCTATCAACATGTATGATATATGAATTCTTCATATATTCTGATGAGCATGGACTCTTTTCTTTTTGTAAAAATAAACACCATGCCAGCAGTGCACTAGGACAGCGCTGGTCTCCTCCCCAGACCCGCCCAGCCGCGAGGCCTGAGCACCGCAGTGCAGGCGCCGAGGGGAGCAGGCTCCAGGACGCCGCCACCGACCCTGCCGGGGAGACTCCTCCTTCCTCAGCGATCTGTTGTTTGTTTACCAGTTCGTGTCGACGCACAATGCGCCATAAAATAAATGCATAATGTACTGATAATAAAAATGAGTGCACTGATACACAGCCTCAGCCCCTATGGAAAACATGAGCCTCCGATGCTGTGTGGCCTCTGCTAGCGGAGCCCAGCACCGCCTAGGACAGGCGTGAGGACGGAGAGCGTCCCTCCTCCCGCTGCATGTCAGAAGTGACACTGGCCAGTGGACTTTCTACCCGCTTCGGCGCCCGTCGGTGGCAGTGACTGGACCGTCCCAGAGGATCCCTTCAGCAGGAGAACGGATCCGCCCAGCGGAGTCCACACCCCCGCAGGGCGCGAGAGAGGCCTCACGCCTGCGGCCTCCAGGCGGGCAGCCGACCTTCCCTCCCGCTCTGCAGCGGCCTGCGGTCTCCCTCCGGCTGGCCGGCCAGCCAGTGCCTCTGCGGGTGGCTTGGGGGCTTCAAGCTTCACCCGGACACTGAGGCTTCGCTCCCGGCACGCGGTGCCAAGAACAGAGCCCCGGCTGCCCCACCGCGCGCTTTCTAAACAGCGGAATCTGAGCCAGGGCTCCGGGGGATGGCACCGGGCAGGTCCCTTCCACACGACCAAGGCCTGCAAGTGCCTCCTCTTCGCCCTGGCACCTTGTTCCTATATATGTTTGCTAGTTTAGCTGCACAAAGAAACACATTTTGGGGAGGAAAAGAAGATAAATAGATTTTGCCAGGTTGGCTTTGAACCTCTCTTTCACACTGTGTGGAGTGTGCTGCCAGCGTGCACGCTATGCACTTGGAAGCAGCAGATGGAAAAGCATTTTTGAGGGGCTTTTTGATGGTTCTGAATCTATGCAGCATTTACACACCAAAGCCTGCTTGTTCATCTGTTATATATTTAGGGGTATTTAAACTGTGAACATTTGTCTTCTTGAAAGACTACAAAAGTATCTGGAGACTGACTGACTTACTAAATAACACGATAAATTGATCCATAATTAGTCTGACATCCCTGACCCTGGCCACTGACTTCTAGCCAGCACCCGGCCCTGGCTCTGTGTCTTCTACACAAAGCCTCGTGTGGGGCCAGTGGGCGTCCTGTGGGGTGGGGAAAATGTCACAGCGTCAAAAGAAAAATGACCTCCCTATACGTCCGTGTTTGTGTGGAGACAGACACAGCTTTCAAGACGCCTCATTAGAAATGTGGGGTATCGAGGTGATGTTCAGTGGCGTCTTATACTTCAGCAGAGGCTGTGCATTTCCACAGAGACTTTCTGCTTAGAACTTCCTTCTAATATGACTAAATATAGTGCAAATAAAACTAGTTTTTGAATTCATAGGTTATTCATGTTTTCTCCTTTGCACGCCTCTTATTTAGTGGGAACCAATAAAAATAAAACAAAATGCTTGAAATGTAATTGTGGGACGGATGGACAGATACGGAGAGACTGATAGATGATATAGAGGGACAGGCGATAGATACAGATGACAGATAGTGACAGGTAATAGGTGGTAGATAACACATATAGACAGAAGATAGATAAGATATAATAGATAATAAATAGACTGCCAGACTGACTGACTGGCAGACACACACCCTTCCCTGCCTGGCACCGGGGTGGGGCCGACACTCTCGGCGTGTACGTAGCGGCCGGCGGCTCAGAGCCCCACATCGGGGCAGACAGCCCGGAGGGAGCGTCGGGGCGAGAGAGGCAGCGGCGGGGGGCAGCAGAGCGGCTGTTTCCAGGGCGCCTGTGGCCGGAAGCGGAGTGGGTGAGCGCCCCTTGCTCCGTGAGCCCCAAACCCCAGAAACCGTCTAAGCGCCCCCAGCTGAGGTCCAACCTGATCACATGCCGCGCGGGCTCCGCAGCACCGAACCGTCGCACCCCGAGGCCGAGCAGCGCGGCGGGGACGGAGGGGCCCACGGACGAGCCACCCACGCAGCGCAGGCAGAGCCAGCCGTGTTTCTTCCAGGAAAACAGAAGCATCAAGCCCCGACCTTCCAGGCAAATGTGTTTCCCACTGTTTCCGCCGCCGCTGACATTCGCCACACTCGGTACTCAGAGGCCAAGTCCGGTCACCTTAGCGATGCGCTGGCTGAGGCCGGAAGGTGTCGGTGTTTACCTGCTCCGTCCGAGACTCCGGGCTCAGCACCCACCGCGGCTGGACACGTGAGCGGACCCCCAAGGCGCCTCCACCCGCACCAGGCCTGCTCCCGCGTGGACAGAGGCCGGGAGGGCCTGAGCCTGGGTCCCCGGAGAAGCACGCGCGGGGGCTCGCGGGCCGCTCCGCAGGGCAAGGCCGAGCCGCCAGCCCCACCAGGAGACCCAGGGATGCTAATTTCCTTCTTTCTGCCCTTTCTCTTAGAGTTAAACAAAAACATAGAAACCATGACATTTTTTAAATGTGAAACTCTCATAAATTTGAAAGAACATTCTCTGGACCCAAAAATAAAAAAATATCTTCTGACTAAAAATAATGTTTGTGAAACTGATTTGCATTTCAAATTTTGGCAGTACACCTTTGAAGGGTGTCTCTGGCTCAGAACGCTGGCAAGAGGTGATGCCACTCGAGCTAAGGTGGTGGCAGGAGGTTGGAGACACGGTGGGAAGAGGCGGAGCAGCGTCGGGCCTCGCGATGTCGACAGACAACCTGGGCCCTCTCGGCGCCAGCGCTCGCCAGCGCTCGGCTCCAGCGCGTCTTACTTTCCGCTCCGTGAAATAAAGAGCAAACGACACCATCTCCTCGGGGAGACGGGCGCCGAGGGGGCCCCCATGCACACGAGCCCCGCGTCCAGCGCCTGGGCCGCACGCGTGCCAGGCCGCACTGGGACGGGGGCCCGGCCACGCAGCCCTGGGCCCCGCGGTCCTGACCCCTGCCCGGCGCCGCCCGCGTCGGAACCTTCCGGAGGGGAGACGGGCCTTTGGTTCCGAGGGAGGAACAGGCTTCGGCTGTCGTGGCAGGACGGCACCCGGGGAGCAGAAAAGCTGCCCTGGATTTGGGCTGTGCTTCAGCCAACAGCAGAAAGCCCTGGCGTCTCAGGCAATGCCCGGAACCTCAGACGGTCGCTTCCTCTGCTGTTTCCTTGGAAAACTGTACTTGAGAAACAAGTACAAACTGTACAAAGTACAAACTGTACAAACTGTATAAGTACAAACTGTGCTTGAGAAACAAGAGACCCCAGCAAGTTGGGTTTCTGCTGAGCTGTTCTGGCAAAGATGTATCTCTATGAGGAATATTTTGTGTCACCCGAAAACTGCTGCTGGAACATTAGCCACACAGCTATTTAATTATGTCAGGGAAGCTATCACACAGCACTTTTTTTCTTTTTTCTTTTTGTACTGGAACATTTTATTGGTACTTTATATGTGTTCACAATTACACTCCACATTGAGAATTTGTACTAGTATATGACACAACTTAATTCTCATTTTCCCCCTCCCCTACCCAGCCTACCTCCTCCGGTCCTTATATACACCAGCATTGTTTCCTTTCTTTACCATCAATTTGTTCTTTTTTCATTATTTACCCCTAAACCCCATTACCCTTTGAATTTTTACTATTTCACAATATCAGTCATGAATTCTAGAACACATTTATAACTTCAATTTCTCATATCAGAGAAAATATATGATATTTGCACATCTGTGACCTATTTATTTCACTTATGAGTATGTCCTTTAAGTGCGTCCATTTGAATATAAATGATTCAATCTCATCATTCTTTATGGCAGAGTAATATTCCATTTTATAAAAAACCACCACATTTTCTTTATCGTTTAGAGTTGACAGGCATTTGGGTTGTTTCCAAGATTTAGCTATCACTGAGCTGCTATAAACATGAGTGCACGTATGTCGCTGTGACATAAATCTTGTAATTCTTTTGTGTATATCCCCAGGAGGGGAATAGCAGGGTCAGATGTGACCTCTAATTCTAGTTTTTTGAAGAATCTCCACACTGATCTCCACAGTGGTTGCACCAGTCTATATTCCCACCAACAGTAGAGAAGGGTTCCTTTCTCTCCCCAGCCTCGCCAGCATTTGTTGCTGGCAAATCTCAAGATAGCAGCTATTCTTTGTGGAGTGAGATGAAATCTCAGTGTTGTTTTCATCCACATCTCTTGAATGGCCAGTGACACTGAACATTTCTTCATATACTTCTTAGCTGCTTTTACTTCTTCCTCTGAAAAATGTCTTGTGCATTTCAGATGCCCATTGAACTGGGTCTTTAAATGTGGGGGGACTGATTTTTTTCAGGCTCTTTATATATTCTAGATAGTAGCCCTTTGTCTGAGGAACTACGGGTAAAGATTTTTTTCCCATATTGTTTGTTGCCTTTTTGCTCTGCCAGTGGTTTCTTTTGCTGTGCGGAAGCTTCTTAATTCCTTCTGAGAAAACAACTGTGCGATTACGTTTTTGGTTTTGATCAATAACTATTTGCTATGATTCCTAAGGAACTCATGATTAAATTTTGTGTCAAGTATAATATAATTTGTGGAAAGCTAATACAATTCGTGGACTCTCTCCCAGTTTCCCACCATGAATTTCCCATCGTTACAGCAACATGGCTGAGGAGCTTCCTCGTTGAGAACGAGCGCAAAGCAGACGGTCAAGAGAGAGCGACACACCACGGCTGCCCGCCTAAAATCTCTTCGTCAGGGTTAGCAGGTGTGCGAGCATTGGCACAAACTGTATCTAATTGTTTTAAGAGTAGAGTACGCATGGCTTATCAACTATAGTCCCCAGTATAGATACAGTTCAGTTTGAAGTACCATATGTATGTGTGTGTGTGTGTTTATGTATGTATTGGATTCCTATTACGTGATAGGGCAAAACCATATGGTATTATTAGTAATGATAAATGAACTCAGTTCAACAAATAAATGAAAATACTGGGGACAAATTACATAATCTTTTGACTTTTTAAGGGAAATTTTACATTAAACAAGTGATATAAAATCAATTAAAGAAATTTCAAAAATGGAAATAATCAAAATTTTAAAATTAAAATCACTTAAAATCCTATCTACCAAAGAGAGCCTTTGTAACTGTCTTTGTTAGGTTTATGCTCATACTTTTAATATCCATTTATTTTCATATGTATTTTCATTTATATTTAGGATCAAATCACATAATTCACTATAGTGTAAATAATATTTTATTTCACTGAACATAGAAGGATAGCATTATTGATGAGTAGTGTTCCACTATATAGATACACCCTCACTAATTAAACCAAACCAGTCTCGTTTATCATGTGGCTGTTGGTAAATTTTAAAATATGGGTTTGTAACACTGAAGGTTTCCTTTTAAATATTAGATTTTGGGAACTGGCAGCACCTGCACGTCTGAAACCCACGTGTGTGAACTCTGCACCGGAAGAAGCAAGTGCCCTTCCCTGGCAAGCAGAGTCTAAGTGTTACGGCCTTTCGGGAGGACAATGTCCAAAACTCCTTAGGGCTAGCAACCCTGCTTCCAGAAAGTTCTCCTCAGTAAGGAATTGAATCAGTGGCATTTGTGTTTATGCATATCAGTCCTTCCGACCAATGTTAATAAAAAGTAAAGCTTCAATGCAAAGAGAACATTGTTATCCCTATATTTTTTCACAGTATTTGAAAGTTTCAATCTATTATCACATTTATAAAATTAAGTTCTCTGGAATTCATTTTGTTGTAACGTGATGATCTAACTTTATTGCTCTTCTTGGTTGTTAGTGATATTTCTTTTTTTTTTTTTT
>PVIC010008158.1:0-48968 GCA_004025085.1 Thryonomys swinderianus
CCCAACTCAAATAGATTTTATTTTTAATGAATATTTCCTTATTCAGGCACATTCATTCATTCATTGTATATTAATCTTTACTATAGAACTTATATGTTGTGTTCCAGCATGTCTATTCATATACAAGTCTGTATCCTGTGTTTCAAGGATCTGGAATTGGGTAATAAGGATTTCCAATGTGACTCCCCCTTGCCCTGGGACATTGCAATAGTTTTGTATGCAACCAGTTCTCAGTAAAGAGAGTTATCGAATGAATAAATGAATGAATGAAAATACAGCTGTGTTTTTACAGCTGTATTTAGATACAAGTGTAAATATTTTTCAGTAATGGCAAACTAGTATTTGTAAATTTACCATTCAAATTTTCAAGTGACTAGTAAGTTATTTAACTATTAAGTAGCTTATTCTGATTTTTTAGAAAGACATATAAAAAATAAAGGGTTTTGATCTATTGTCCAAACTTAGGTAACAGAAAATTAGGTGAATTCCTGGTGGGAAGTGGAATCTAACACATCTTTATTTTCATTCATACTTTTCTTGCTAAGAAAATAGTGTGTGAGGAGCCTACAGTGTGAGGAGGCTTGCTACAGAAAATAGTGTGTGAGGAGGTCTTCTTCTTTAGACACGTAGATAACAGATGTCCTGACTTGTTGCATTCACTGAGAAAGCCAAGAATAACATTTTAATATTCACAGAATGGCAGGGTCTTGTCTCCAACAGGGCATGATTCTCCACCATTTTTGATCTTTTCAGTTTATTTTCTCCCCAGAATGATTTGGTATCTACATAAAACTTCAGAGGAAATGGGTGGCTAAAACAATAAACCCTTTTTTGAAAGGGCCAGTTCAACTTAGAGCAGTTGTAGTGGATAGGTTAGCTTGTCATCTCACAAGTGGGACACTTATGGGTTAGAACACACAGAACAGTATCCTATGGGAAAGGCAGTGTTGTGACTTTATGGGTAAGGCACAGTGCAGTTGTCTTCTTCATGTGCTACACATAGGGTGCTCTGGGCTTGAAGAAAACAGCAACAAGGAAAAGAACTTCCACTGGTGTTACCCTGAGATCAGGTGTCTCTTGTAAGTGGAGAATTCTTGGTCACAGCCACTGCGATTGTGGCTGGTGAGTTGTCTGGATCTCACATGCTGATGGGGACTGGCGGCTGCTCTGTGAAGACTGCATGGAGTGTCTCCCCACATCACCACTCAACTTTCTGCTCATCATACAGACCTTGAGCCCGCTTCTTTTTTATTATAGCCATCGTTTAATATTTATTTAATGCTTTCTTACTGATAGATTACATTCTTAACATAAAAAGATAGAACATTTGCTCTAAAGGGAAGAATTAATCTCCTAAGAAAGTGTTCATGCCCTCTTAACATAGCTTGCAGTCATGTTTAGGGGAGGTTGAGAATGCCTTCTGTGATCTTACTTTGCTTGGCTGTGAGGTTGGATTTGCTGCTTCATATCTCCAGAAATGTTGGCAAGTTATTCATATTACCTACATCTCAGATTTTTGTCATCTCAAAATGGCAATAAAAGTAGCACCTTCTCCAAGCACAGAACAGCGTAAGAGATTTAGTTGTGACATATTTAGCACTGTTCTTTACTGTCGTGTGGCAAGTGCACAGAAAATTTACATTATGAAACCATTTTGTTCACTAATTGAATTTAAAAGGGCATTTTATTGTTACTATTCAAAACAGCCCCTGAAAAGCTTCTTGGTTGATGTTCTGTGGTAAGTGCCTGGATGAGAAGGGCTCTCACTTCATGAGTGGATCAATGCACCAATGAGTTCATATTTCAGTGGGATTATTGGGAGGCCACAGACACAGAGATGTTTCAGTTTTTGAAGAGAGTAGATCACGCGGGAGGGGTAATCTTGGAAACTGTACCTGACCCTTGGCGCTTTCTGCTCTGGCTCTGGCTCTTTCCTTTCTCTCTGCTTCCTGTCTGCCATGATGGAAGTCCCTTCTCCCCACCACCCCTTAGCAGCATGTTTTCTCTCGCCCCAGTCTAAAGGGAATGGAGTCAGCCAAGACCAAGATCTGTGCAACTATGTATTAAGATAAATCTTCTTTAAAGTTGATTTACATCACAGTGATGGAAAGATGACAAAACAGGATAGAAATAAAAAAAATGGTCTGTGCTTGTATTTATGAGAAGACCTTTCATAGTGAAATTAATCTACAGACCTCCCTTATCAGCTGCCTAGCCCTCCCCCAGCTTCTCCCCAAGAAGAATCATGAAGAAACCCATGCCGTCAAGCTCTGAATGGGTAGATTGCTACCAGTGTGTGATAACCAGAGCACAAACTGCTGAAATGCCTGTGTGCCCTTTGTAGCCCTGTAGAGATAGAACTGCGGAAAAATCTCTTCTATGCTATTATATGACATAAAGGATACTTTGGGGGATCATTTTATGTTCACCTCACTTTTGTCTTTAAATTGTTTTCCATATAAATAAGACCATTTTTAAAGAATACAAATTTCCCAGAGCAGTTAGAAATGTCCCTTACAGTACATAAAGGATTTTCTATGGAAATGAACTGTGTTCATGTCTGCTTCAGCAGCTTATGCTAAAAAAAAAATACAATGTGTGCATTTATGGAAGTAGCCTTCCCCATCTTTCTAGTCTTCCTATCACTCTAGTCTCCAGTCTGCTACAAAAACATGCCAGTTGTTCAGTCCCAGCCTCTTGACATTTTATAAGCTCCAGGAGGGGATAGGCTGTGTATCTTTGCTTTTCATTTAATTTTAGGGATTCGTGTGATGTCTGCATCCTTAAATGTTTATGTATTAAGTCATTAAATATTTCCTGAATTGATTGAAAAGTATGAGAACGTTAGCTAGAAAAAATAAAGTATGTTGGATCATAACATCAATTGTCTTCTAGGGAGTGGGCCAGCTGAACAACTTAGTGAGACTCTGCCTGAAAACAAAAGGAAAAACAAAAGGAAAAAAGGAATGCTCAGTGTTAGACCTAGCATCCATGAATTCCTAGACTCACTTCACAGCACTGAAAAAAAATAGCACAAGTATTCTCTAAAGAATTTTTGTGACGATTTATACATATATGGTTTCTTTAAATATGTGTTAAAATCTGGATGACAGTCAATAAATATTTTTGACTATCAAATCATATTTACACTAGAATTTACACAAAGCTAGAACAAGAATAAACCAATGCATTTCAGTGATCACTGTCAATGCAAATGCACTCAATTTCCCTAAAGTAAGGTTGACAGTAGGGATCAAAATACAAAATTCAATATCATGCTGTATAAAATACATATATTTAATACAAGTAGGAAATTATACAATGAAATTCAAATCATAGAAACTCTATTCCATGCAATGGGAGTTTGAAAGCATATCTGAGTAACAATCTTATTTTCACACAAAGAGGACTTTGTTCCAAAACTGATCAGAAGGAGCAAATGTCACTACATATTGGTTAGGAAAATAATTCAACAGGAAGGCATAAAAATGATAAATATATGTAAACCAAACACTGGTGCACCCAACTTTATTAAACAAACACTACTGGACATAAAATACCAAATAAACAACACAATTATAGTAGGGGAGATCAATGCCCCACTGTTATAGAAAGACAAAATTAATTATACAAAAGTAAAACCAATGAAGAAATACTAGAGATGAAACAAAACTTCAAGTAGATTTAACACACATTTACAGAATATGCCATTCAACAACAGAATATACATTCTTCTCAAAAGGATATGAAACTTTCTCCAGAAGAGACTACATCCCACTCCTTAAAGTATGCTTAAGTAAAATGTAACAATAGAAATTATCCCATGCATATTATCAGATTGTAGTACCATGAAACCAGAAATCATTGGCAAAAGAAATCACAAAGTTACACAAATACATGGAAATTTAAAGTACAGTTTTGAACATTTATTGGCCCAAAAAAAATCAAAGAAGAAATTAGTTTCTAGATTCAAACCATAATGCTAGTATAACAGAAAGGAACTTCTAGGAAACTATGAATGCATTCTGAAGAGTGAAGTTTAAAGCTGTAAATGCCCACATCAGAAAAACAGAGTAAGTCCAAGGAAGTACTATAATGATGCACCTCAAAGTTCTAGAAAAATGACACATACAAATCCAAAACTAGTACAAGGAAGGAAATTATAAAGATCATAGCATAAACTAATGAACTGGAGAGTAAAATTATCAATACAAAGAATCCATTAATCAAAAAGTGGACTTTTGGTGCCGGGCATGGTGGCTCACGCCTGTAATCCCAGCACTCGGGAGGCAGAGACAGGAGGATTGCTGAGTTCGAGGCTTGCCTGGGCTACATAGTGAGCTCAGGGCCAGCCTGAACTACAAAGTGAGAACCTGTCTCAAAAAAAAAAAAGTGGACTTTTGAAGGAATAAACAGAATACATAAACACAGTCAGTCTTATCAAAAAAAAGAAAAAAAGACTTGTTAATATATTAGAAATAAAAAAGAAAAATTACAGTAGACACTGCTGAAATCTAGCTTATTAGTAACTACTTATATAATTTGTATTCCAGTAAATTGGAATATACAGAACAAAAGAATAGACTCCTAGACAAACATGTTACTAACGTTAAACCAAGATTAAAAAAAAAAACCTTAAATGTTCTAATAACGGACAATGACATTGAAGCAGTAGCAAGCAAACTTTAAGAAAAGCCCAGGACCTGGTAAATTCACTGCTGAATTCTACAAAAACTTCAAGAAATATCTAAAATCAATACTCCTAAGACATCTTAATTAAATTAAAAAGAAAGAGTACTACTAAAATAATTTCTATATGCTACCCATAGCTTGATTCTAAAACCAGACAAAAATCCAACCAAAATAGTGAACTATAGATCAGTTTCTTTAGTGAATGTAGATGCAAAAAATTTTTTGAAACAAGGTAGTTTCAAACTGCAGTATATCATCAGAATAAATCATACTGTGTGACCAAGCAGATTTCCTCCTAGAGATGCAAGGATGATTCAACATATGCAAATCAATAAATGTAAAACATTATATAAATTAGAGAAGCAGGGGCAAAATTGCTTAGTCATCTCAATAGACACAGAAACAGGTTTTGAGAAATTCAACATCCATTTATTATTTAAAAACCTCTAAAGAAAACAGGTATAGAATAACGTAAACCCTGGCCCAGTAATTTGTTATTTTAATTATTTTCTTTGTCCTCATTGGACTAGAAATAATAATTTTTCAAAAACCTGGATTTTCTCTCTTGATAGTATTAGACAAGAGATAGTTGTATTATTTCAGATTATTTTGAATATTTGTTACCATCTATATTTCTATGTATATCATATATATACACACAGATACACTGTATAATCACAAGATATTATTTACTACACATTCACACAAATTTAGGTAGACTCATTTGCTTATTTATTTGATTCACCAGGAATCTAACTCAAAATTCAAGACTCTGTGCTTGCCAGGTAGGTGCTGTGCCACTGAACTAAATACCCAGCCCAATACATTTATTTTTTTAAACATAAATGAAATTCCAAAAATAAAATGCAGGAGTATTTTTTTTTTCTTTTTTAACCTTAAAAATACCATCAAGAGCTTACTACACTGATTATTCTACAAAGAAATGTTTGCTCTAAACTCCATACCAAATTTTCAGCAGGAGTAAGATGCATAAGCCCATTTCAAATCATAATATGAATTTAGAACTTATACAAAGACATTTGAACAGAATTTGAAATAAGTCAAAAGTACATATGGGAATCAAGAGAATAGTCCCAAAGAATTACCATACTTTCACTGCCAATTTGTAGGTGAGCACACAGATTTATGATGAATGACATGTAAATTGTGTGATGTGAGACTGTGTTGGCCTGCAGCTCGTGTGTTATCACTGTTCTTTCTGTGACCAGCTTGTTACTCGCCAGCATTCTGGGCCGGAACTCTTTCCTTTATCTACTAAGTAAATGACCATGGCATGTCTGTTAATTGTGGACATGGCTCCTTGGCCTCTCTTCTTGACAACACTAGATATTGGTTCTGACAATAAATGTCAAAGATGGAGTCAAGGGTAGTTCACCCTTAGAGATAATCCCAAGTGATTCTCTATATTGACTACTCTAGTTGAACAGGTACAATCCGTGTCAAAGTTTTCTTTTTCAGAAAACTTTTGAGAAGCTTAAGTTAAGTCCATATAGGTAAATAGAATAGTGAAGACATAGAAACAACTAGACATTTTCTTTATTTTATGTGAGTACATACCCTAATTTTTTCTTGGAGCTTATAGATGGATCACAGTTTTAATTATTATTATTATTTTTTTTTTAGACAGGATCTCGCTTTGTAGTTCAGGCTGGCCCTGAGCTCACTATGTAGCCCAGGCAAGCCTGGAACTCAGCAATCCTCCTGCCTCTGCCTCCCGAGTGCTGGGATGACAGGCGTGAGCCACCATGCCCGACATTGTGGTATGTGGTATGTGGTACTGATTGCTAGTGGGCGTGAGTCTCCACACCCAGCATTGTATGTGGTTACTGGGATCAAACTCAGGACCTTGCGCTTGTGAGGCAGGCGCTGGAACCACTGAGCTAACCCTCCGGCCCCACAGTTTTAATTATTAAAGATGAAAAATTAACTAGTAAAAGGTTGACTTACATCCTCTGCTCAGCATTTTCAAAAATTACCTATGTAAAAAATTATCCCTTTATTCTCTATTTTCTCCCTTTTGTGAAAGAAAACCTTGTGTCTAATATATATTCTGGTAGAAAAATTGACACATAATCCCCACCAGAAGAGTCAATGATTCTTTACACCTGCAATGAGAACTCACATGATCACTCATGTAACTTCTTGTGTTCTTATCATTATTTTCTGAAAGATCATGATTCATAGGGATAAGGACAAGCCATTTATCTCAATTCAGAACAGCTTTCTATTAGCTAGACCATTTGACATGCTTCACGTTAGGTCTGATTACAATAAGAGATCTGAGAGAAATCATTGATCTCACACTTCAAAAGAAGTGAGAATTTCTGGGGGAAGTTTCTACATCTGGTTTTCTACTTGCTGAATTTTGCAATCCAAACTTGATAATTGATTGCCAAATCTCTATCATCACATACAAGACCCAACAAAAGAAAATAAAGTTATTTTTAAAGTTATCTTGTATTGGAAAGAATATGTAGTCCTGGGCTGAGGATTTAGCTCATTAATTATGGTGCCAGGCTTGCAAGTGCAATGTTCCAAGTTTGATCTCCAGGAGCAATGCACAGCTATTTATATAAAAAGTCAAGATACCTATTAACTAAATGAGAATTGAAAGTTATCTATGCAAGTGTATCATTAGAACTTTTTTCTTTTTCAATTTGTGTTTAGATTTTCTGTAAGAACTACTATTGTTTGTTCAATTAAAAGTAATTTTTAATTTGAATCTTTATTGATATGTTATATATACACATCATGATCACACACAATATTGAGAATTTGTACCAGTATATGACACAATGTCTCATTTTTTCCCATTTCCTACCCACCCTACAAGCCCCTCCCCCTATCCTGAGCTTTTTTCTCCCTTTTTTAAAATTAGCATCATATTTTTTATTCCTCTTCTCACCCTTACACACCATTCCCCTTGAATATTTTCTATTTCACAATATCTACCATATATTCTAGAGCTCATTTACATCTTTAGTTTCTCATACCAGAGAAAAGATATGATATTTACAGATCTGTGACCTATTTATTTCACTTATGAAAATGTCCTGAAGGTACATCCATTTGAATATAAATGACTCAGAAGTGGAATATTCTACATAATTTCAGTTATTTAAATATTAGAAAGTTAATATTGCGATTATTACTTAAGAAAAGTTGTGCCTCATAATTCTTAAGAACACAGTTATTACTCTAATAGGGAAGAAAGAAAATATACCTAACATTTGTATCAACAAAACAAGGTTAAAAACCTGCTTGTTCGCAAACTCAGCAATATAGCTGGATACAAGGTCAATGGTCAAAAGTCAATAGCCTTTTTATACACAAACAACAGACTCACTGAGAGAGAAACTTAGGAGTCAGTTGCTTTCACAATAGCATCCAAAAAAAAAAAAGAAAAAGAAAAAGAAAAATCTAGGAATCAGCCCAAAAAAGGAGTGAAACAGCTCTACTCTGAAAACTACAGCAATCTGAAAAAGGAGATTGAAAAGGATATCAGACATGCTCCATTTTATAAAATGAAGTATTACTCTGCCATAAAGAATGATGAAGTTGAGTCATTTATATTCAAATGTATGTATCTTAAGGAGATACTCAAAAGTGAAATAATAGGACACAGATGTGTAAATATTGTATCTTTTCTCTGGTATGAGAAACTGAAGTTGTAAATGTGTTCTAAAATGCATGACTACTCTTGAGAAATAGAACATATTCAAAGGGAAATGGGGTTTAAGGGTAATGAAGGGAAAGAAAAAAATTGACGGTAAAAAAGGAAACAAAGCTTGTATATAAGGGGTAGAGGACAGTAGGTTGGGTAGGGAAGGGGAAAAATGAGAATTAAGTTGTCATATACTGGTACAAATTCTCACTATGGAGTGTAATTATGATGTGAATATATAATGTACCAATATAAATTATATTAAATAAGAAAAAAAAAGAAAATGGAAAGCATCCCTTGTTCCTGGATAGGAAGAACTAATATTGTCAAAATGGCTGTACTTCCACAACTATTATATAGAACCAATGAAATACCAGTTGAAATCCTAACAGTGTATTTCACAGATCTAGAGAAAATAAACCAAAAATTCATCTGGAACCACAAGAGACCTAGAATGGCAAAAGTAATTCTAGGCCACAAGGACATGGCTGGGGTATCACGATCCCCAATTTGAAACTATACTACAAAGCCACTATGTATGGAACTGGCAAAGTAACAGATTTGAGGACAAATGGAGTAGATTAGAACATCCAGAATCAACCTCAGATACACTGAACCACTTCATCTTTGACAATGGAGCCAAATATCCTCAATGGAGGAAAGACAGTCTCTTTAATAAATGGTGCTGGAAAAACTGGGCTTTAACTTGCCAGAGACTAAAGTTAGTTCTATCTTTTTCACCATGTACTAAATTAAAATCAAAGTGGATTAGAGACCTCAATATTAAAACAGAAGCACGAAACCTACCGCAACACAGGTTAGGTAGAACTCTTGGAAACACTGGAAAGACTTTATGAACAAAACCTCTATAGCATGAGAACTAGCAGAAGAAAGCAAATGGGATCTCATCTTATTAAAAAGCTTCTGCACAGCAAAGGAGACCACCAGCAGAGAGAAAAGACAAACAAAAAACTGGGAAACAATTTTTTACCAGTGGTTTCTCAGACAAGGGGCTACTGTCTAGAATCTACAAAAAGTTTAAAAAACCAGCCCGCCAAATTTAAAGACCCACTTCAAAAATGGGAATCGGAAATGAACAGACACTTTTCAGAGGGAGAAGTAAAAGTAGCTAAGAAACATATGAAGAAATGTTCAACATCACTAGTCCTTTGAAAGATGCAGATGAAAACAACACTGAGATTTCATCTCATGCCACAAAGAATATCTGCTATCTAGAAATTAACCAGCGACAAATTCTGGCAGGGCTGAGGGGAGAAAGGAGCCCCCCTCCATTGCTGCTGGGAATGTAGACTGGTACAACCATTATGGAGATCAGTGTGGAGGTTACTCAAAAAACTTGTATTAGCCAGGCGTGGTGGCTCACACCTGTAATCCCAGCACTTGGGAGGCAGAGACAGGAGGATTGCTGAGTTCGAGGCTTGCCTGGACTGCATAGTGAGCTCAGAGCCAGCCCAAACTAAAAGCGAGACCCTGTTTCAAAAAAAAAACAAAAAACTTGTATTAAAGGTCCCATTTGACACTGCTCTTTCCCTGCTAGGTCTATAATGAAAAAATTAAAAGATTAATATCACAGCTATATGCACCCACATTCATAGCAGCTCAGTCTGTGTTAGCTAAATCTTGAAAACATCCCAAATGCCCATCAACTGGAGAGTGGATAAAGAAGATATGACTTTTCTATAAAATGGAGTACTGCTCTGCCATGAAGAGTGATAAGTTTGAGTCATTTATGATCAAATGGATGTGCCTTCAGGACATACTCATAAGTGAAATAAATAGGTCACATATCTGTAAGTCTCATATCTTTTTTCTTGTATAAGAAACTGAAGATGTAAATGAGCTTTAGAATATATGGCAGATATTGTGAAAGAAAATATTTAAAGGGAAATGGGGTGTAGAGGTAAGTAAGAAGGGGAAGAAAATTATGATGCTAATAAAAAAGGGGAAACAAAATTTATGCATATAGGGGCAGGGGTTGTAGGGTGGGTAGTGGAATGGGGAAAAACGAGAATTAAATTGTGTCATATACTGGTACAATTTCTCAAAAAAGAAACAAAAAACACCTGGTTGTTTAGTCTCTGGAAGGGTTATGAGATAAAACATAGGATGCCAATTAAAATTTGACTTTCAGGTCCCAGAAAAATACCTACTTATTTAAAAAACTGGAGCATACTTACTAAAGATCACTTGCATTCTTGAAATTTAAATTTAACTGTAAGTCCTTTATTATACATATTTGACAATCATAATATTTAGATAGGTTACTTTGCTAGTATTTCGGTTTTGTCATATGTCAAATGGCAAGAGTAATATTGATGTCATTGTTTGTTGTGAGGATTCTAAAGAAAAATATCAGACATAAATCTTCTATGAAGTTAGTAGAGTTTACACTTCACCTTCACAGGATCTGTGGACACCTTGTACCTAAGCATATCCATACGTTTTTTTTTTTTTTTTTTGAGACAGGGTCTTGCTTTGTAGTTCAGGCTGGCCATGAGCTCACTATGGAGCCCAGGCAAGCCTCGAACTCAGCAATCCTCCTGCCTCTGCCTCCCAAGTGCTAGGATTACAGGTGTGGGCCACCATGCCCGGCACTGTGGTATGTGGTATTGATGGCTGGTGGGCGTGAGTCTCCATGCCCAGCATTGTATGTGGTTACCGGGATCAAACTCAGGGCCTTGTGCTTGCAAGGTAGGCGCTGGAACCACTGAGCTAAATCTCCGGCCCAGCATATCCATATTTTTAAAGTCCTTCCTTCTCCCATTTGTATAAACTCCAGGCTCTCAAAACTTCCCCCACCCTTGCCAAACATATCAGACTTCATCTACTAGTGTACATAGATTAGGGAACGAATAAACTTTCTTTTCTAACCAGAGACATTCTATAAAATTGAGTGCTCTGTTACGAAGAAAACAGGTGACATCCAAGAGGCGACTGAAATCTGTCTTTTGAGTTCCAAAGCGTCATCCTATGTAAGGCAGCACAAGGCTTTGTTCCCATGAACAACACTCAGGAACATTCACTTCGTGAAGATCCACGGGAAAGGTCCCTCACATGTCTGGCGAGCAGCCAGAAATGTGCTCTCTCTTGATGAGGTGTTATTTTGGCTAGAAACATGGCTAGTCTCATGCCCATTGCAGTTTTCGACTACATTTGTCTGAGTCATTCAGAAAATTTACTTCAGTATTTCCTGTCCCAGACCGAAACCAGAGAGAACCCTGGGAGCAGCGCAAACTCTCTCTCAGTGCGTCCCCATCTAGCTTTCTCTTTGCCTCAGTTTCCACTAATTGTTCTGTATTTCTTCCATTTGGTGGTATATATATTTCCAAAAACTACCTCAAGTTCTCTTTTCAAGAGACAGATGTGGTATAAACACGTAAACATTTACTTGATGGTTCTGAGAGAACATTCTGGTAAAAGTTTTGGTTAGAATTTCTTTTAATCAAGAGTCTTGGTGTTTTTATTTCCCTGGGTTTTTGTTTCCTAGCATTCTGTGGGGATACAAATGGTAGATGACATATACACTGCTAAAATTTTAATATGACAAGAATATTATCTGGCACAATATAAGAGGTAACCCGGAAGGTTAAATTAGCCTTGATTCAGTGTGGCACTTACGAACATGATGGAATTTGAGTGTTATTCAGAGGGACAAGGTATGATTTATGAGGTGCTAAAACAGGTGAAAAAATGTTTTCTTTTTAGTTCTTACCACCCCTACGCAGAAGCCAGTCTAGAAATGGGGACTGCAGAAGCTTGCGGCTCCTTGCGAGTACCCACAGGAATATAATTATACGGATTTTCAAAAAACAAGTGAGCCCTTTCTGTTGCAGCCACTGAAGTCAACAGAACCTCAAGAGGAGTGTCTACTCTTGGTTGGGGAAATAACTTAGACCGAAAAATGAATCATAGAAGAGGAGAGAATGGGGAAAGGGTTGTTTACATTCTCTTCGTCAAGAACAGTGGAAAGAAACCACGTTACTATGCATCGCACAGGCATCTCCCGTCTTCTTTCTCTCATGGATGATCCTGGATATCTCTTACAGGAGATGCCCTACTTGCTGCAAGCTGTGTTTATTTAAAATGATCTTCTCAGTATTTATGAAGAACACTGATGTTATTATTCCTACTATAAAATTCATTTTACATTTAAAATTTAACTTCAGGAAGTAAAAATTAAAAGATACTTCTTGAAATTTAAAAATGTCACGGATTTTTAATGCTGTTTTGTATTGTATTAAAATCTCTAATAGGGAAGTAGTGAATCTTTATTAATCTTAAGGCAAATAAGTGAATATGAATCTTGTAGACAAAAATAAGCTGATGTTTCGGAACCTGAGAGGTAACCACTCTGAGTATTATATTGTTTTACTCTTTGAAAGGCCAATTTTTTTTTTTTTTTTTGAGACGGGGTCTCACTTTGTAGTTCGGGCTGGCTCTGAGCTCACTATGTAGCCCAGGCAAGCCTTGAACTCAGCAATCCTCCTGTCTCTGCCTCCCGAGTGCTGGGATAATAGGCGTGAGCCACCACGCCCGGCACTGCGGTATGTGGTATGGATGGCTGGTGGGCGTGAGTCACCACGCCCGGCATTGTATGTGGTTACTGGGGATCAAACTCAGGACCTTGCACTTGGCGGGGCAGGCGCCGGAACCACTGAGCTAACCCGCCAGCCCTGAAAGGACCATTTTTAATTCTAGATTTTTAAAAATTATATGGGCAGGAAAAGTTCAAAGGAAAACATTCTCAAAACAAACCAACGGTTGTACCTAACCTGTTTTGCAGAAGGTTTAGTGTTTCTGTTTTAGTATTTAGGTCTCAAATTCACTTTGATTTTATTTTAGTGCATCGGAGGTCCCATTTGACCCTGGTATTCCCGATAGGTCTATGAAAGAATTAAAAGAAAGAATTAAAAGATTCAGAGCACAGTAACATTTGTGCATCTATGTTCATAGCAGCTCAGTTTGTGATAGCTAAATCTTGGAAACAACCCAAATGCCCATCAGCTGGAAACTGGATAAAGAAGATGTGGGGTTTTAAAAAGTAAAATGGAGTCTTACTCTGCCATGAAAAATAATAAGTTTGAGTCATTTATGTTCAAAAGGACATACCTTGAGTCATAAGTGAAATAAATAGGTCACAGATGTGTAAATACCATACCTTTTCTCTAGTATAAGAAACTGAAAATGTAAATGAGTTCTAGAGTGTATGATAGATATTGTGAAATAGAAAATATTCAAAGGGAAATGGTCGGTAGTGGTAAGTAATGGGGGAAAGAAAAAATGTGATGATAAAAAAGAAACAAAACTTACGTATATGGGGGTGGGGAGTTGTAGGGTGGGCAAGGGAATGGGGAAAAATGAGAATTCAAATCGTATCATATACTGGTACAAATTCTCAGTGTCGAATGTGATCATGATGTGTATATGAAATGTACCAATAAAGATTTATTTAAAATCAATCCAAAGGACTGCATTTTGGTCACCATTACTGTCCTGAGCCTTTCAGCACAGGTGCTGTGTGTACTCATACACTGATGACCTCCTCAGGCTGGCACCAAGGAAGACGAATGTGATCATAAACCGGAAGGCACATGTCGCTGAACTGGTACTTGCGGGGAAAAGGGAACATAATGAGGGAGCACAAGGACTTATGTTTTCTTAGTACTCTTAAGAAAATGGAGGGGGTGAGTGTTTGATGCCTTATTAACCTCAGGGATATTATTAACTAGGGTAAAGCTAAAGATTAAGGATCTGAGTGGATATTGCATGATGCGCATGCCTGAAATGTGACTGGAAAGGCAACTACTCACTGCAGGTTTCTGTTCTCATGTTCTTGAACTCCTTTCTGGGTCAGAACTAAGGTTCTGGAATGGCTGGGAGAGGATCAAACTCTTCTGCAGCGAAAGTAAGGATGAGTGACAATTTGACAGGAGAATCTCTTTTCCATTCTCAATAACTTTCTCCTTCACAGAGATGGATAACATAGGCTTCTTTTCTTACGATTCAGATTCATTAGCGTGGCTTAGTTGCTAGACATAGATCTTCTTCCAGCTTCTTTCAGTTAACAGAACATGAGCCACCCTCTCTCACAGAACTTCCATCAGTGGACGTAGATATGGTACTTCAGTGTGGTGAATCTTTTCAGTAATTATGATGTTGGTTATTGTTAATTAGATATGAGAATATTGAGCCTATTTATTTCAATGACTACTTCAGTCATGTAGTTTGAAAAGAACAAAGTTGAAGGTGAAGCTTTCCTAGATAACCCACCTTCAAATACTATACTCTTTCATCTACACTACACACATTTCCATTAACTGTTAGATGGGTGTCAGAATAGCTACTTTTTTTTTTTTTTTGAGGCAGGGTCTCGCTTTGTAGTTCAGGATGGCCCTGAGCTCACTATGTAGCCCAGGCAAGCCTCAAACTCAGCAATCCTCCTGCCTCTGCCTCCCGAGTGCTGGGATGACAGGCGTGAGCCACCACACCCGACCAGAATAGCTATGTTTAAAATTGCTATTATTACTGCAAATTGATGTTCCTTAACTAAACAGAAGTTTGAGTAGTGCTGAAGGGTGGTAGCTCTGGGTATAAACCTGAACAGTTTTTCTCACATTTAATGGGCATACACCAACTGACATTTTCTACCTTTATCTCCTATTTTATGTTAGCACCAGAAGCTCACATAAAAGTAAAGGGGGTGAAAGTAATACAATATTTGAACAAGGACTTATAGTGATGTCCTCTTGGTTTTGATAATGACCAGAGTTCCACTGAAGTTCTCTTAGTGTTAGCAGTTACTGGAGCCTGGAGTTTTCAGCATTCTTCAAACTTGGGTATTGCAGCATCCTGGGAAATTGTCTTACTCTATCCTTGGCTGGTCGAAAGGGTCCTGCAATATTATTCTATGAGAAACACTTTTAGGAAATTCATTCTTATTTCACACTCGCATTTTATGAACTCCTTCACATAAGGAGCATGTTAACAACATTTTAAAAACCACAATGTGAATAAGTGAAGTGAAACACACCCTTGAGGAAAAGGATGTCCAACTTAATTATCCCAGGTAATTACATTTCATGTCAATTTCCTTTCTTTAAACCACTCAGCTATAGAAGTCAAGACTCCTAAGATAAGAGTAGTAATTGTACCAACAGAAATGAAAGAAAATTTTCATTTACCTAAAAGAAACTTGAATTTCTTATAAGTAAGCCAAAATTGTACTAAACTGTAGTATGATCCGGTTGCTTCATTTCTTTCTTCTGGGTTGTATCATTAACATGAAATACAAGATTACTAGGTAGTATAAGTCAGTTAACTTCAGTAAATAACATCTATCCTCTCATATCAGTATATTTATGTAAAATAATTCCATTTTTTATATAAGACAATGGAGCTGGGATGTGCTTCAGGCCAAAGAACTTCACACAATGCAAAAATATAATGGTGAAATGATGCTCCCTCATTTATTTAATTTAGAGATTAAAGGTAATTTGTCTAGTTAGGATATACTAAGAATGATATTAAAAATTGTAGCCTAACTTTTACTATTTAAGAAAACACTATTTTTTGTCTTAGCTTGTTTGAGCTGTTAAATAGTACCAATGATTCCCAAAGTTGTTGTTTGCATTTAATTACATCTCAAAAGACTGATTGCTAAGGATGAACATAGCCCTTTCTACTTATTTTCAATATAAGAATCATAATGGAGCTAGAATAGTGAATTGATAGTAAACTACAAAGTTGACTTGCTGTTATATAGAAAAATAAAATAAATCTTTTTTTTTTCTCGACTTCTTGCTGAAACAGTACATAATTCCACCATTTGTTCCCCTCAAAAGAAAGATTTGGAGTAAAGAGAGCCAGCTTAAACTAGTTTCATTTGCTTTTTCTGCTCTTCAAGTAGGTAATTACAGAAAGAAAAGACAATTCTTTGATCTCAGCGAGGTGCTAATTTGTAAGATTTTTGAGCTGTTTGGGCCTTAGGAAGCAGGGATCCATACATAAACAATAGCATTTATCTGGCAGCCTATTACTGACACATTACTATCTCAGTACTTATTCATTTACACTGGTGTTTGAAGACAGGACTATGTGTCAATAAAGGAATTAGACCAGACACCTCAGTCCATCAGGTTTATCTCAGTTTGCTGACAGGAACAGTAGGTGACATTAAGCAACAGAAAACACTTCAAAGTTTTCTACCATTGGTTTTGCAATGAAGACAAACAGCATTTACTGCTTTAGCAGCAACAAACAATGAGCGTAAGACTGCAAAGGAGAGATGAAAGAGCTCACCAAATTACCAAACGCAAAGCCTACCCAAACCCTATTTCTAGTCATCCCTGCATTTCATCAGAGAGATTTGAGAGGGAGAGGGAGAGAGAGGGAGAAAGAGAGGGAGAGAGAGAGAGGGAGAGAGAGAGGGAGAGAGAGAGAGGGAGAGAGAGAGAGGGAGAGAGAGAGGGAGAGAGGGAGAGAGAGAGAGAGAGAGAGAGGGAGATGCTGGCCATATTAAGGGGGAAACTTCTTGAGAAGAGCATTTGTTACTTGTACAGATACCTTGAACTTTAATCTTTTCTCTGGTATGAGAACCTGTAGACGTAAATGAGTTCTAGAATGTATGATAGATTTTATGAAACAAGAAATATTCAAAGGGAATGTGGTGGGGGAACATAATGAAGGGGAAGAATAAATATGATTTGGAAAGTAAAGAAAGAGCATGTATATAGGGGGTGGGGGTTGTGGGTGGGTAGGGATAGGGGTAAAAATGAGAACTAGTGTCATACACTGGTATAAGTTCCCCAATGTTGAGTGTAATTGTGAGCTGTATATAATATGTACCAACAAAGAATTCAATTTTTTAAAAAAGTAACATGGGGCTGTAATACAGCACAACCCTTAGGTAGATGAAGGTTATATTTATGGGCATGTGGAAATGAGGTAGGTGAACTACATCACTAATGGGTGAAATGTTGTTTATATTTTTAGCGTCATGGCACTTGGAAAACACTTGAAAAATACTTTCTGGCATCATCAAATGGACAGATGACTCAGATTTCTTCCACAGTCTATCTCAGTTTGAAATTATTTACATGTTTTTGCTTTCAGGCATTGTTTAAATTTTTTGTTAGTTTTTTGAGGTATACATTGATAAACTTATTTTTGAATATTTATTGAATGCTTCATTAGTCCCAGTAGGGGCTAGAGCAGAAAACCAAACGGACAAGAACTTTTCTCTCATGTCAGGAGCCAAACAATAAAACCAGTGATTTTATGATGTGAAAAATCATATGAAATAAATAGGAAAAAAACCCAAATGATTAGAATGCATGGAAGGAAATAGAAATAATATTCATGAAATTAGTATTTTAGAGTGGGTCGTTATGAAAAGAAGCAGTAATGGGAGAAGGTAATGAAGAAGCAAAAGAACAGTGTAGATGGCGGGAACGTGAGAGCGGAAGGGAACGTTGGAAACGTAGAAGGAAAGTTGGCACAGTGAGAGCATGGCAGGCATGAGAGAGATGAAATAGGGGGGTACAGAGGGAAAGAGAGAGGGGCCAGACCCTGCTGAGAAAAGCAGTGGTTAGTGGGAGACAAAGTCTGGGACGGCAAAGAGAGCAGTTTGTGTAGGTAATTTCAAGCCCTCACAAGGAGGGTTTTAGAACATACTTTGGATAGTTATTCTAACTGTATTCAGTCCATATGCAGCTTTTGATCTGGTTAATTAGTCCTTTCTCTTGAAAACCCTTTCTTACAGGACTCTGAGATACCTCAGTTGCTGCTGTTTTCTTCACCCTCACAGGCAGCTCCTTCTCCATTTCCTTTGTTGGCTCTTCTTCACATTCAGATATGTTGAAAGGACTCAGAGCTCAGTCTTCAGTTTTCTTCCTTTCATTTTCCTATTCACTTCCTATGATTTCACCCACTTTGTCTATGAGCGAATGACCTGGATGACTATCAAAACCGTATCTCTAAACTCTACTTGTGCTTTGAGCTCTATGTTTGAACTACTTAACATATTTGAATACCTTGAATACCTGAAACACATACAAAAAAATCCAACCTACTCAAGACCAAGTTCCTAATATTTCCATCTAAGTGTTTTATCCCCTCAGAGTTCCTCATCTTAGATAATGACAGCTCCAGCCTATCAGTTAATTAGACTCAAAGCCTTGGAATTGTCCCTGGTTCTTCTCTAACCTGAGCATAATTTTGCTCACATATCTCTACCATTTCTCTTAAAGTACTGGGCTAGAGTTCTTGCTGGCCTCTCAACCTTAGCTCTGCTCTACTTCAGACCACAGTAGCCCATTGTCCCTTTCAGCCCTAGAAGGATACATCTCTTCCTTGCTCAGCACCACACTCAGTCTACAAGGTCTTGCCTAATCCAGCTCTTGCATCTCCAGCACGGTCTCTGGTTTCCGTTCCTCCCACTCTGCTTCTTCTTGTTCTGCAATTCTTCGTCTTCTTGAACACAGTGGTCGGTTAACTCAACTGGCTTGCTGTGTCAGCTGTGTCTGGTCTTCACTCAGAAGGAATCTTCATAGCAAAGGCTCTCCTGAATGTTCTGTGAGGTGATCATTTTCCTTGCTCTGTAGAGGGTGTATAACAGTGGAAAGTGGAAATGAAAGAACCTGTTTGTAAGCAAGACCAGTAGTAGCCCAGCTGAGAGAGATGGTCATAGCTTGAACTGAGATGACATCCACAGAGATGGAGAAAAATGGATGCATCCAATATATAATGGGAGGGTGACTTGATAATATTTCTAATTGCTTTGTAACCAGCACATTTCTAAATATCTCATCTATGGAACTTTTAAATTCACTATATAGCTTTTGTCTTTAATGAAAAGCAAGAAAAAGATATGTTTAACTAGATGCTTTCTTCTTATTGCAAGAAGCTTTCAAACATACATTGATGGATTAAGCAGTGTGAGAGAGTTCAAAGAATGATCTGGGAGGGCTTTTAGATTTCTTACTTGAGTGACCAACTGGGGACAGCCATCAGTTACAGAAAAGAGGAAGGTCAAGGTGGAGGAAAAATTGAAGGAATTATTTACTTGAGATATCTCAGATATCACAACATCAGTAGCAAGGAGACAATTGGTTATGAAATGGGTCTTATAGTGGAGAGGTCAACAATAGAGGCAAAAATCTGTACGACATCATATGGAATTGGAATTTAAAACCGTGTGGCTAGACAAATCAGTACAATAGAAAATATAAATAGAAGGGGCATGTGGTGCCTGGGAGACATGAACATTTAAAAACAAAACAGAAGAGTTAACTGAAAAAAAGTGGCTGAAAGGAAAATTCTGGAAGTATGGCATTTATTGAAGGAAAAGACTTTCAAAATTGTCTCAGTCTTATAGTAGGTATGGACAACTGACACACAGTCTATGAGCACAACTGACCCAGTGCTGATTTATTTGTAAGGCTCATGAGCTTGCAAAAATTTTATCAGCAAATATTTTGCAAATGATATTACGATCACACCCATTAATTTCAAACAAAAGCAAGCAAAATCATTCTCAAAAATTTTAATTCCGTTCTAACTGGCAAATTTGTATTGCAAAGAAAAAATTTGTACTCCGTTATCTTTATTATAGTTGGAATTTCATAACATAATAGAAGATTTATTTTCTCTCTTTTTTGTATTTTGCCTCTTTTTATGTAAAATTTTGAGTCTGGAAAAGTTTTCTGAAGCCTGACTTGGCTCTAATACTTTCTGAATGCTGAGACTCAGAGATTTTAGTTTATACTTTAGTTACCTAGGGTCGTAGTTAAAACTCTAGTCCAGGACTGAAATTCTGGTTGCCTTGCTATTCTAATGTACCATTCTAGAACTTTGTTCCATATACAACAGGTGACCAAATACTTATGTTATTAAAAAAGGACAGAAATTTATTCATATTTCAGAAGTATTTTATTAATGAAAAATCAAATGTATGCAACAAAGTGCAAATGGGTGTCATATTCAATTAAAAGGATTTAATTCTAATTTCAAGGAAGAAATTCCATTTATTTAAAATTTATTTAGAAAAGACTACAGTGTGACATTTTTCAATTTTTTAGTTTATTTTTATCTTTATTGGTACATTATACACACATACATACATACACACACATCATGATCACACTCAATATTAGGAATTTGTACCAGATTATGACATGATTAATTCTCATTTTTCCTATTCCCCTACCCACCCCACAACCCCCCACTCCCTAAGTACATAAACTTTGTTTCTTTTTTTATTACCATCACATTTTTCTTTGTCCCTCATTATTCACCCTTCCACCACATTTCCCTTTGAATATTTTCTATTTCACAATATCCACCATACATTCTAGAACCCATTAACATCTTCAGTTTCTCATACAAGAGAACAGAAACAATATTTACACGTATGTGACCTATTTATTTCACTTATGGGTATGTAGTGACCATTTTTTAAATTACTGGTTAGCTTTCTTCAATAATAGAGCACAAGCTTGGGGCTTTGTGCTTACCAGACACTGAACTACATCCTTGGCCCTTGCTTTTTAAATTATTAAGTAGTGTGAAGTGTATATACATAATTCATATCAAGTAATGATGTGAAACCTGAAATGTTTAGGCTACACTTTGTTTTTGGTACCAGAGATCCAATTCAGGACTTCGAGCTTGCTGGCTCAGTATGTACTTTTCTTAATTGTCTTCAAATCTGAAAATTAAGAATATGTGTTAAGGAAGGTTGGGGGATAATTTTGAGCTTAGGAAGTAGTGGCTAGTATTATATTTCTATTGTAAGAAGATGTCCAAATATCTTCATTCTTCATATACCGAAACATCAGAAATTTGCCATAACTACTTTTCTCATATATTCATCATTGCCTTTTTAGTAGTAAAATATACATGACACAATGTTCACTGTTGAACCATTTTTAAATGCACAGCTCTATAGTATAAGTGTATTCCCATTTGGTAAAAGTAACCACCAGAACTGTTTTGTGTTTCGTTTTTAACCTTGCACAGCTGCACTCCTCAAAAACAACTTAGTTTTTCGCCTTCTCCTCACGCCTGATGACCATTATTCTATTTTTTTCTATAAATTCAACTGTTCTACACACCTAATATAAGTAGAATCAGATAGTATTTTCTTATAGTGATTGAGTTATTTTGTGAACACAATGCTTTTAAATTCAATCCAAACTGCACCATGTGTCAGCATTTCCTTCCTTTTAAGCCTGAATAAAATTCCATTTCATGTATGTACGATGAATTGTTTATCTCTCATCCATGGATAGGTACTTGGGTTGCTTTGTCTTGAATAGTGTCTCTATGGACACAGGTGTACAACCATGGCTTTGATAGCCTGAGTTGCGTGCTCTCCATTCTGACCATGCTTCCCCACTTGCAGGCATTTTAAAACTATTTTTCTTGATACCTGTGAGTCATAAAGGGAAAAGTCCAATTTCCAGAAAGAGCGTGAAGCAAGTGTAGGACACCTTCCCAGACAATGCGTCTTCCCTTTTCTCTTATCTAAGATGGAGTGCCAATCCCTGGACCAATCACTAGGAGAATATATGGCTAAAGAAAGAGGAAGGAGCCCAGCACTCAGAAACAGGAGTTTGAACTATTACACTTTGGCGCAACACTCTTGGAAACTATTGCAGGAGGTCTTTTCTTCTAATAAATATCCTTGTATAGCACTCTTAGACTCAAGCAGGGCAGCACCATCCTGACCATGAGGCAGGATAATCCAATGTTGGACGAAAGTGCTTAAGGAAGAACACATTTAAATCTTTACAAGTGCAAAAAACTTTATAAGCAAAACATATAAAACTGTAATCCAAAATTTATGGACAAATCTTAGGTGAAGGATCTTTGTAATGAGAAAAATGTGATTTTGAGTCTGAGCTCTGCTCTTCAGTAGAAACTTGACTTCTGACAAGCCATGGAGCTGGTCTGCAGCTGGATAACTAGAATAACTGTACCTGTTTTGGAGGTTTTTTGTGAGCTTTAAAACAAGAAATCTTGTAGCTATACATTCAGTAAATGGTAATGATAATTCAGTGCTATTTCTGCCTAATAATTATGATTGTTGATGATGAAAGTTGAAGAAAACTCTTCTTTCTTCACTTGGGAATATATAAATTATCAAAATGAAAGAAAAAACCTTAATATTTAGTACTAATTGATATCTTCATATTTTAATACAAACATGTGAAATCACAGCCATGACAAAATATATTTATTATAAAGGTATGTTCTTATTAGACTAGATCCTAAATGTAGGCTTTCTCTCCTGAAAAAAAAAATCACATATTCCAGGTGGATGAGTAATTCAGAATGTATAAAGTTGCTATTTAGACACTTGTGTCACATAAAGAAATCATATTTTTCATTCTGTCTGTGCCTGGATTTATATTATACATCAGAGTCTAAGAATCCCCTAAATAAATACCATATGCCTCTGAACATTGACTTTCTGGTTCTGCAGTCAAATCCTTTCAGTGAATTTTAATGCACAGTCCAGAGTTAGTGTCCTGTTTCCTTAAAAGTGCACAGTCCAGGGATGGACCATGAGGTTGCTCAGAGTCATGAGCCCAGTTAGGCATACACAGTCCATTAATTCCTAAGTTCTCCTGCCCAGAAATATACATCACGCAAAATATATTTAAAACTATTTAAATATATTCAAAATATATATGCATGCAACTGTGAGATGTGATTTTCCTTGTTCCTCACCTATGCCTTTCTCCTATGTTTCTTTCTCTCTAGTATTTATAAAGCATTGGAGAAATAGAACGAGCAAGGATTACTCCTTTTGCATTTATCAAAGGTAAAAGTCATGTTATAGAAAACACTTTGACAAGCCCTTCAAGTGCCATAATCATTTCACACACATTATAAGAAGGAAGGGGGAGGGCTCCTGTGAGCATGAATAGACCATGGTTCTTTATTGAAGTCTGATATTACCTAAGACATGGGAATAACCCTGGGAGTTCATAAACATGCATCCACATGTATAGGTTAAGCACTGACTAGCAGGAGTTGTGGGAGACCAGGGAAGAGGACACAGCCAGAACACTGCGTCTCCCATGAGAAGTCCCACAGCAAAAGGATTAACAAACAATGAACGACAAAACTGGAACCTTGAGAAAAAGGCTGAACCCTCGTGTGACTCTTGCTACTTTGAGCAGCAGCAGCAGCAGCAGCAGCAGCAGCAGCAGCAGCAGCAGCAGCAGCAGCAGCAGCAGCAGCAGCAGCAGCAGCAGCAGCAGCAGCAGCAGCAGCAGCAGCAGCAGCAGCAGCAGCAGAAGGCGGCCCAATACCCCACCTCACCCCCACCTTTACTTGGTACCAAGACTTCACACCCATAATCCTAGCACACATAAAGCAGGGTAGATATCTGCAGTAATCCTTGAGGTTGAAGATTCCTTGGGGCATGGCAGACATACTTTAATCTGAGTAAATGAGTCCAAGTATGTAAATTTTAAGGCCAGTAATCCTAGTGCAGTAATCCTTGTAGTTTAAAATCCTGCAGGGTGGGGCAGATGTCTGCAGTAATCCCAGTAGTTGATCCTGCAGAGGAGGGCAGACATCCTGAAATCTGAGAAAGTGAATTGTCCTCAATTTCTGGCAGGCATTCTATCTCTGTAGAGACATACAATAATGAGTAGACTGGAGTCATTCATGTATAAAGACAGAGCTGCACATAAAAATATTTGACAGTGATTGAGAATTTACCAATGATGTTTCCATGTATGAACCGATGTTCATCATAATATCTTTGTGAGGTCATATCATTAATCTTTCCCTCCCCAAAATGTTGGAGCACCAGGATTTAGTCCTTGCTCCAGACCACATAATTTTCAGGAAAATTGAACCTAAGGTCCTTTGATCCTTGAAAACATAGATTTTCTTGTACATACATGAAAAAAGATTGAGTAAAATGGTGATGAACATGGAAACATACAGAACATAGGAAGACATAGGCAGTATTAAAGGAACATACAAGTTAATAATATACATGTACACATGTATGCATATATGTATATATCCTAACCCTTTACTTAATTTTAGTTCTTAATTTACAGAAGTTATTTTAATTTAGTCAAAAACATCAATGCCACATTTTAGCTCTTGGAAAATTATTTTCCTGACTAATTCAGAGTCTAAACAGATGAATATTCTGAATTGCTTTTGTAAGATAATGTAACCAATTATAAGACAAAACGAAATATTAATGGCCTTTATTTATAGATTTTCTCTCTAAACCCTCAGTTCTAGTTCTTACATTACCACACTTGACAGCATCCATACAAAATAAAAAAGGGCATTTCATCTTTATTTTAAGGCAATGCTATCTATGTAACTTGTTACAATTTATAAAATAGATCCACATATATTATTTCAATTTGGTTCTGATCTGAAAAGCACCCTATAACACATGTAAGTCCATGTGGAATCTTTTTTTTTTCTATTTGTTCATGGAAAAACTGGAATTCAAAACAGTGGGATATCATCTGCTTGTGTTTGTGCTTAGGGAACGGAAGAGCTGGCTTTGCCTGGTCTGTCAGTACCTTTGTACAGCTATGACACAGAAAGACTAGGTAAATCATTCCATATCTCCTGAGAAGCCACCCTAACAAACTTTATATTTATTTTAGTGTTTTATTTTTCTTGGGATACATCTTTTTTCCATTTCATTATTTTTGTCAAATACACCAGGAGGTATCTTTGAGACTTTAGACATAAGTTACAGTCTACTTCTTCACTTTCCAAAGAACTCTAGAGGCATGTCTGGATTGGGGAATTTTGTTTGTATTCTTTTTTTTTTTTTTTACACTTTGAAACACTTTCTGTAACTCTCAAAAGGATACTCATAGGAACAGAATAAATATTGAATTGTCTCTTTATTCTCACCATATTTGTGGTGGCAAATAAGTGTTTCTATGAAGAGGTTTGCTCCTTGGAGACCCACAAGTAGTGGTTAGAAAGTGTCCACAAATTAAAGGTAAGGAAATATCACTAACCACAAATGAGACATGTTAACAAAAAATGTGAAGGGCATAAATGGTTTTTTATACATTTATATTTTGGACTCTAACCAGATACATATCTACTGTATAAGGGCTTTCCCAGTTTTCTATAACAAAGCAGTTTTATACATATAAAGAAACTTTCACAACAGTAGGCCATGTAGAATAAATAAGATCTATAATTACTTGATTTCTTTTAATTTCCAATCATAGGATAAGGTTAATCTGAGAGAAAAATTTATACTTCTTAAAAATTTCTTGACGTTTCTGAGTCAGTAGTCACTCTGAAATATTTCTGATTTTACTAAAACTAGAACAAAACAACATGGATTTAGTACTGGAAACCATTTCATTATGTAGGAAGCATGAATGTGTAATTTGCAAAAATTCAGTACATCTTCTTATTTGACAAACCACCAACAATGTAATAGGCACCACTGTGGATGCTGTTATCTTAGAAGGAGACTGTGACTGGTATAAGAGGAGTGCTAGTCAGCGCACAACCCAAGCTTTTATTATCTTTTTCTGAGACTACAGCAATAGCATCCTAATCTCTTCCCACCTTCAGCCTGTCTTTCTGCTGATTCCCTGAGTGAACATCTAAAGCTTCATCTTCCAATGAGCCACTAAGAATGTCTCTGTTTTGGTTGGAAAATTTTATTGGCTGTTGTTCAACCACCAAATAATGTACTTATTAAATTTTATGTTTCACGATCTTCTCTAAGCTTGTGAAGGCTGCCTGCTCACCAACAATTTTCCATTCATGCTGCGCTTTGCTGGAACAGAGAAGAACTGATGTCTGATATCAGGCATTGAGCTTTGATGGTTCCCTTTCTTGGTTCCCCCAACTAGCTTGTCCTTCAAACAAATATTGCCTAATTTTCAAAGGGGTATTTGGTTGCACATTCCTAAATTATTGTCTTGTTTTGAAAATCTGAAAGGGTCTTTTTCTCTTTAAAATGTAAGTCCACAGCTCATACTTTCATCCATCCCTGATTTGGTAAACCTGTGTAGCTTCACTCTATAATGCTTTATTGAATATGAAGACTATTCAGATATTTAAGAGTAAAAATAAAGTTTTTTTCATGATTTTCCTTTTAAAACCAACGATCCTGTTTATTCCCAACAGACACAGGTTCAATACAAATACTACAGTCAGAATACAAGCAGTTTTAAGTAAAAAGGGAAGAGTTTCATTTTTCATGCTTTCTTTGTTCATTACTCAGTTGAAGATAAATAGTTGAATTATCTACTGTCAACCTGGGTACTTTGATTAATTTTGAGATCAAGACAAAGAATCACGTTTCAGCCAAATATACTGGTTCTCTCTTTCTTTCTTACTCTCTGTTTCTCTCTCTCTCTCTCTCTTTCTTAAAGTTGAATCACCTTAAAAAACACTGGCATAATGAGTGCTCAGACAGCTCTTAAAAATCCTAATGGAAGCAAACCAGGCTCAAAACAAGAAGAGTGAATTGATTCTAATACAAAGTATCCACAGAAACCATTCTACTGATGCAGTTTTGGTGACAACTGACTATAAAAAGATGAACAGAAATTTAGTTGTTCTCATGTCACTTAAACATTTGTTGAAAGTATTATTTAATGTATCTGTTATTTCTAAAATCCCCTGATTTAATGAAATGTCAAGCAAATAAAGAAGTATTGGACAATTGATTTTAATATCAGTTAGCTTGCCTATAAATAATCAGAAATGAAATGGTATATAAATCCTGTCACCTGTCGATACAGGAAGTTCATAGACTGAAACTTAAAGAATTGACAGCAAAGTTATCAAGTTCTAAACTTTAAACCAAAGACCTAGCCGTGGCCATAAAACAGAAGATTAGGAAGGGCAACAAAAGGGAAAGAAGGGCATATCCTCTATCCCTTATCTTCTCCATACATAATTCTTCTCCATACATAATATCTTCTCCTACAATTTCAATGTGGAGGAGAAGAGTTAGAAAGAAAGGTTCTTTAAAAATTCCAAGTGCTTTGTCTCTGTCTCAGTGTTCAAGGTCTGGGGGAGGCAAGAACAGAGAGTTTAGGAGAACAGGAAGCCAAGAAGCTGTGTTCTTTCTTTGACGAGAGCCTGATAGTGTGCATGTCTAGAGAAAAAGTTTGGGCTGCCTCACAAGGTCCACTGCGTGTAGCCCTGATGTGAAAGCAATGCAGTGGTCCCATGACATCCCAGAGCAGCTGAAGACTGACGCAAAGACTTCGAAGCTGTCTCGAGGTTCCTGTGGCCACAGAGCACAAAGGGAATAGCAGGAAATCCCAGCCTCAACGAGAGTACCGATCAATATCTCCAGAGAGCTAGTAGATGAGAACAGCGGCGACACTAGAAACAGTGTGGTGCACTTTTTGTAACCTTGGGTGCTAAGGTCATCCTCCAACTCCAGATGTGACATGGAGAACGGAAGTAAAAATCATTTTAGATCGAGCTTCTACACTTTGGGAGTATGAGAGCTCGTAATGTTCACAAAGAAGAAAATAAAAATAATTCTTCTCAGGAATCAGCAAATGTGTAAGCCCTGGGCTTTTCTGAGCCTAATCTCTCCAATTTCTCACACATAGTGGACTTGAGTTCTCTGTTTCTCACTAACAAGTGATCTTCTCTATACTGTTACCTAAAAGATAATCTAGCCCCACAAAGACCATACCCTATCTAGACTCTAGATGAGGTACAGTGTTTCTTTGAGCTACTAAAATGTACCGTTACCTTATAGTGACCTTTCACTTCTTATAAAGTCCATAAAAGCCACACCCTTTTAAAAAAATGAATTCTTATTTGGTACATTTTATACACACATTCTGATCACACTCAGTATTGAGAATTTGTACCAGTATATGACATGACTTAATTCCCCAGCCACATTCTTGAAGAGGGATTATACCATAGAACTTCACTGAATTTTGAGAGCAGTGTCTGTAACTGAGATTTTGTATGGAGATATTTTTGCTGGTGTGTTGTCTTCTGTGCATACTGAACCCATTATCATGCACTTATCTGAGTTAATCCCCCTTTGGGGTCCATGGTGGGGGGTCTGTGATTCACTACCCTCTTACTTCTTTTCACTACCATTGGGCTTCTGTGTGCCTAGCACGCTGCTGAGCTCTTCTGAGATACATCAGTGCTCTGCCACAATTCGTTCTGTGGTGTTTGTGAGTGTGAGCATGTACGTGTGTAGAGGACAGGAAGATGGAGCTATCAAAAGCATGGCAAAAGACATCGAAGGGGGATTTTAAGCAATGATGCTGAGATCCATCCACTCTGGGGGAATGTACTCGTCAACCAAAAATGCTGAAACAAGCACTTCAGTCAAAAAAAAAAAAAAATCAGTATCCTCCTTTCTGAAATTTCCATCGACTCCCGTTTCCTTCACTCGCTCACATGACTCACTGCTTTAGAACGGGGACAGAAGAATTGTTTGGAAAGGGCTAGATAGTAAATATTTTCGTAAATATTATTTGTAAAGGGCCATGAGGTTTCCAGCTGCAATTACTCAACTGTGCATTTGAAGCTTGTTACCCGCCGGTGACGATGTGTGACTGCACGGGGAGGCAGCAGGCCAATCCAGTTTTACTCATGGGTATTGAAATTTAAATTTCATATCATTTCCAGGTGCCCCTAAATATTCTTTTGATTCTTTTCCACTACGTAGAAGTGAAGAACCCATTTGTGTATTTTCAGGGTGAAGGCTCATGGCGGGAAGGCTGTGTTTGGTCTGCAGGCCATGGTTTGCACATCCCTGCTTGAGTACCGCCCATCTACAAAAAATCATAGCCACTTTCTTGGCTCTAGAAAAAAACAACTGTTGAATAATTTCAACTTGACTGCTGCCTCTGACCACAGCCAAACATCATGTATGAGGAGGAGTTTTCATTCATCCTTCAAATGTTTCCGTATCTTAAGCCAGCGGCTTCGCTGGTGCCGCGGGAGGAGCTCTGAGCTCCTGAAGCCCGCGCTTGTGCTCTGGGGTGTCCCAGACAGCAGCTCTGATGGTTACCACAAGGCTCCGGGCCGTGCACGGAGGCCAGTTTGCTTTGGCCCTTTGGAAAGAGCTGCCTCCGTCTGTCTTTTTGGGTAAACTTGGTAGTGAAAATAGGCAGGCCTTTGCTCTTGGGAGACAAGCCCGGAGGGCACTTTGAGCATTGGCCTTTGCAGAGAGTGCCAAACCACAGCTGTGACGGACGTGTGAAAGGCGTCTGCGGCAGCCCCGGAAGTGGCCCAGCTGGAGGGGATGTGAGGAGCAGGCCCGGCCTCAGAGGAGCGTGAGCAGCTGGCGCCGCTGTCTTTTCAGCTCACCCGCGTCGCCTGCCACTTCATGGCTCTGTGACTGCCGCTGCACTCCTTCCTCGGCAATCTACCAAACTGTCCACCCTTCAAGGCCGACTCACCGAGGGTGGGAACGTGTGTAATTCAGGTTTAGCGCGCAGTCCAGGTCTAACTAGAGAACGGAGGACTCCGGGCTCCGGATCATACTCCTCCTTACTCTAGGAGAAAGGACATTTATCTTCTAAAGACGAAAATCTCCTTTCATGCATTCCATTCCAATCATGATACTCTGAAACAAAATTTTATGTCAGAACTCTTCTTTAGTGCATCCTGACCCTTAGCGTCAATTTGATGGATCTAAATATTAGGATTTTCCATCTTCTGATTTTCTTTCCTTTACTTACTGTCTCTGCCAAAAAAAATATTGTGGATGGACATACACATGTGCATATATATACATATGTATGGGCATATGTATATGTATATATGTATATATATGAGCACATATGTATATATATGTTATTGTTATAAATTATTTGTTTGTAAATTAGGGTAATACAAGTTAAAGTATTCACAATTACATAGCAAGAAACCTATCATTGTTAACATTTTAGTGCCTGATTATATTAATGTAGCCTTTGTTTAATTAAGTTGTTTTGCAGTTCTGGGATGAAACCTAGGGCCTCATGCATGTTAGCAAACACTTTAGCTCTAAACTACAGTCCCACAACTTACTTTTATTCATTCACTTTTCAAGAAATTATTGAGACATCACTTTTTTTTTTTTTTTTTTTGAGACAGGGTCTCGCTTTGTAGTTCAGGCTGGCCTTGAACTCACTATGTAGCCCAGGCAAGTCTTGAACTCAGCAATCCTCCTGCCTCTGCCTCCCGAGTGCTGGGATTACAGGCGTGAGCCACCATGCCCGGCACTGTGGTATGTGGTATTGATTGCTGGTGGGCGTGAGTCACCACACCCAACATTGCATGTGGTTACCGGGATCGAACTCAGGGCCTTGCATTTGCGGGGCAGGTGCTGGAAACACTGAGCTAAATCTCCGGCCCATTTCTTTTGTCTTTTTTCTTTTTTTTCTTTTTCTTTGAGACAGGGTCTCGCTTTGTAGTTCAGGCTGGCCCTGAGCTCACTATGGTGCCCAGGCAAGCCGCCGCGAACTCAGCAATCCTCCTGTCCCTCCCTCCCGACATTTCTTTTTTTTTTTTTTTGAGGCATCATTTTAAAAGAGGTTAGTAGATTCATATTTATATTAAATAATCTAGTAGTATGTAGAATAATCTTAGGTTCTCCATGGATTAGTTTATTTTCTTGTAAGTGTATTTGTTTTGTTTATAGCAAAGGATTCTTGTTTTGCTTTTTATATTTATGATTTAAACATTTCTTTCAAGACACCATAATTTAAAAACTGAGTTGACTTATGTGGCCATACAAAATGTCATAGAGTATAGCAATGTGAATGATTCAAGCTTAGGGTGCACTGTGTGAGTTTATTTCCAATGTTCATGCCATATAAAACACCATGTGGGTAAGATACGGATTCAGCTAGAAAGTCAGTTTAAAAATGTCATTAAGACGCTGTAAAACAAATGCACACCATGCCTTTGGTGGTAATATTTTCATTTCTGCTGAGGAAGAGTGAAATGCAAGCCGGACGTTACAGTAACAGTGCACTTGAAACAATAACTTGAACAGCTCTCCAGTGCCACTCTTGTTTCCTGATTAATATAGCTTAAAGATGATCTTTGGGATCTTCTATCAGGAAATTTGTAGATTGTGATCCAGGTCATGGTCCAGATCCTATGATTCTGCACATTGTGCAGAATTTATAAAACTGTGGCTCCTACAGCAAAGGGGACAGACTGTAAAAGAGGTTGGATGTAGGAGGCAGGATGGGCACAGTCACCTGGCTGAGCACTGCCAGCACTGACTGGGCTCCTGGCCCTTATGAGGTGGGAGAAAAAGGAAGGAGGCACTGAATTCATTAATTGGTTTTAAAATCTATTTCTTATAAATGGGACAGTTACTACCAAAAAGACAGTATGGTAGTTTTTTAAAACAAAACAAAAAATTATTACTTTCGATTCCAGGAACTCTTTGAACATATACCCCTCACAAGTAAAAGCAGGACAGATGCTACATAACTACACTCTTGCCGTACTTTGCAAGAGGCAGAGTATAGAAGGAGTTCAGATGTCTGTTGACTAAAAAAATGAAGCCAAAAATTCCCTGTGTGCATATTTGGGAATACTATTCAGCCTCAAACGGGGGGACTGATGGCATGTGCCGCACCACAGATGACACAGATGAGTTTGCAGACATGCTGGGTGATGTAAACCACTCACAGAAGTCATATAAACATAAATGAATTCACTTCTACAAGACAACCAGAGAAGTAACACTTGGGGATGGATAACAGGGATGCAACTGGTGTTACTGAAATGCACACTTAAAGATCGTTATGATGAAGAATTTTGCACTAGGTATGTCTCACGAGAACTGTAAAGAGAAAGTATCTGGTCTCGTGTACCTTCTTTTTTTTTTTCCCACAGAGTAGTTAGCTTCTGCTTTCATGTGTAGAAATTCAGTCAGTGGCCTGTACCGCGGCAGTGCAGATGTACAGATGTGCCAGATGCAGTGCACGTGTGCGAGGAAGGGTCAAGCTCTACGCTGTGTTTTGTTTTACTCTTTTTTAGTAACCCCACAACAAGCCCTTTGCTTCCACGCAGCCTTTCTCCTGCCGGAATCTACTGCCTTGAAATGGAAAGTCCCACCACAACACAAGAAGCACACCGTTTGTATTTGCTTCTTGATGTGTTGTAAGCCACATTTTAACTAGAAAGCAATAGTGAAAGTCAGAAAAAAATTATCCTTGGTCGAAGGGTCTGCTGTGAAGTTTATTCTCCCTTCTGGTTTGAACATTTCCTGGGGCTTCAGTTTTCTTCTCCGTGAAAGAGCTCTCCGTGACTGAGGTACGATGTGAGATTCATTTGTCCCATTGAGCTCTGATAATCTGGGAGCAATCCCTTGGAAAATTCAGCCCTCCCTCCCTCCCTCCCTCCTTGTTGACTTTCTCTATAGCTGGGTTTGTGCATGACTTAGTTCCGAAGAACAGTCTTCTGTTGAAACAACCGCTAGAGACAAGCCAGCCGCCCACTCACTGCGCTGGGCAGACGCACAGACTCTGAAGCCAGTTTGCTGGTGCCCAGGATTCCCGCTCGGTTACGATCTTGGGCCAAGTTACGTAATTCAGCTTCCTGACATGCAAAATAGGATGGTACGGATGGTTTTTGTTCCATAAGGTTATTGTGCGATAATACGAGTTCACACGTGGAAAGTTCTTAAAGCACAGTTGCCATTCCAGACTGTGTGATTATTCGCTATCTTTATTACTTTCAGAATAGATGGGCTGGTTCTTCCAGAACTGCTTTAAGAGTATGATTACATTCTCAAAAGTGACCCCGGATGAGATAACACTGAGAGTGCTTGTGAAAATCCGGTAACGTGCACACTAGTTTAGGTGAAGCTATTCATGTATTGTGTGACCTTGCACAAATAACCTGAGTTTTGGAGCCCCGCTTTCATTATTACTGTTAGGATTAGCATATAAGAAACGGCCTGTTTCAGTTTCACATCATGTAATTATCTGAATAATTTATAGAAGTTTATGTTTCTGTTAGAATTACTATTATAGATTCCATATTTGTTTCTTTCACCTCCAACTAAGGCAAAAAAACCACTTTTCTATTTAAAAAAAAATAGTGATGACTTCAAGTGGTACAAGTGATATACATTTAATGAAGAAAATGCAGAAAATAAAAGTATAATACAAATCTAATTTTCCCGTTAGATAAATATAAATAGCATGTTGCTTCTTAGTTACTCTCAAATGTTTTAATGCTTAAAGTTTTTGTATACTTTCTTTTTCCCCTCTTGTCTGGAGTTACATTTCATTTGAGAAAGCCTATTTATGAAATAGAGTTTTATTATTTATCATTTAAGTTTTTTTAGAGGAAAACTGAAGATTTTTTTAATTTCTCAAACTTTATTGGTATAGGAAGAATAGTATATTTTGGCTAAATTCACAGTATCATTTTAAAATTTTCAAATATGGATAATTTTGAAATATACTACAAAATTAAAAATGGCTTTAACTTAAAGTATTTTACTTCACTGATGCTCTGTAAATAAAATAAACTTTAGACTTCTGTAGTATTTTTTTCACCAAGCATTACTATACAGGAGATTTTTCAAAGTTACACTATTTCTCAGATTGGAAGCTGTTTAATCTGGGGCACTAATCAGCTTATGTTAGGAATCAATTTGCCACATCTTGGTAGCAATATTAGTGTGGTTGAATTTCACCATTGCTACTTAAAGTGTGACTAAGTAAAGCCTTGGGAAAAGCGAGGCACTTTGGAAGAAGCTAGGTGGCTTTCTGCCTTTTCCTGTCACATACTGCCATTCCGGGGTAAAAATGGTACTTGTGCTCTTTGTCAATTGTTGCTCCTCAGTCCACAGCCATCTTTTTTTCTTTCCCTCATTTGTATTCCCTATATTTTAAGTTATCAAAGCCTTGTGCTAGACACAGTGAATTTCTGAGATAAACAGAAGCCTTATGCATTTTTTACAACAATCATTATATTTTGTACTATTTTTAATCAAAATTTAAAATGTTCCTAATCAATTTAAAATGTTCTTTAATAAACATTAAAGTTTGATATCTAATGAAAGGCAATGCATTCAATCTTCCCTGCGAGAAGGCTTTGCTGGTAGTGACAAGTACAGCTTCTGTCCATCCTTCGGAGGAGAGTGGTGGGATTTCTTCACCGCGCTGCAGCAGCAGAGAGGGTAGGTTGTCACGGGGGGGGGGGGCTCACCTAAAACCAGAGATGGAATTAGTAATTAATATTTTAATCCAGACAGCTACCTTTTGATCAGCAACAGGGTGAAGGAACACGAAAGGTAGTCTCTTTTAAAGTAGAATGCTAAAATTTTTATTGATGCAATGAATAGGCTGATGCATATTTTTGGAAATCATTCCTCCAACAAATACATCTGCCTTGTCTGTCTCGAGCCAGCTCCTGGAAGCTGCTCCTCGGTCCCGTTGGAGCCCGGAGGTCAAACAAACACGAAATTAGGAAAACAACTTTCAGAGAACTGGTGGGTGGCAGAGCAGCTGGAAGGACTGGAAAGGGCTCAGTATTTGCTTTATTTCCTCTGAGCTCATTACTTGCTCTGAGCAGGTTAGCCAGGAAGGAAGACAAACACTATTTAGTTAATAAGTCCCCCAAGAATCCAGCAGTATGTCTTTTCTGATTTACCATTGTATGATTGGAAAAAGCACAATATCCTCTTTGCTTGTACCTTTTCCCCAGCCAGCTTTGAAGTTGGTGGATAATTTACTGTGAATGATAATTTACTGTGTTAGCAGATGCATGGTGTGAGCTTGCTTTTCAGATCTTTCTCAGGTTAAAAAGGTGCAATGTGTGAGTCATGTTGTGCAAAACAGGAACATTATTTGGGCTTCATCCCTGAATGCAGTTTTAGGTCAAATGGAAATGTTTCCTGGCTCAATATTTGAAGCCTAAGACTGATTTTCTTATTTACAGTTTGGGGAGTTAAAAAGTGAGGAGAAATGGTGTCTATATATTTTGGTACTGTGGTCACCCAAATTGACCCTCATGATTCATTCACTAGCTTTGGTTTCTACCAAATAAAATATATTTTAAGAGCCGGTTAACTGCAGTACTTGGATAAACCAATTCTACTCCCATGGTTGAGCAGCGGAGCATCCTTGGTTTATGGACCTTAGGACCAAATGTAAATATTCTGATTAAATGAGCCTTAAACACACATGGGAGTGGGGAGGGACAGGAAGAATGAAGGAAAAAGTGAGCCTAAAGACACGGTGGTTGCTGGTGGGGTTTTCACTTAAACTGATGAAATAATTTAAAAAATATATATGTCATAAAAATAAACAGTAACCCACAAATGGTGAGGCTAATAAGTTTTTTTAATTTATTATTATTATTATTATTATTAATTATTTTTTTTTGAAACAGGGTCTCGCTTTGTAGTTCAGGCTGGCTCTGAGCTCACTATGTAGCCCAGGCGAGCCTCGAACTCAGCAATCATCCTGTCTCTGGCTCCTGAGTGCTGGGATTACAGGCGTGAGCCACCACGCCCAGCAATAAGTTTTTGTTATTATAAAAAAAGAATCATTCTACACAGTGGAGCAAACTGCCCTCTATGTGAAGCTGTGTTATTCATAGAAAGTTTATTTCTTTATGGATAAGTTGAAAATAAGTGAAATTAAAATAATATAAATCTTATCCTTAGTACCATCCAAATCACTGAGGACCAGTTATCAATTTTAAGTAGATTTGTAATTTATAAATGTACTATATATCCACAATACAACATTTAGTACTAATTACAGTTAGTTTTTGTCTGTAAAAAAATTTATCTGTTTTTCCAAGTCTATCTCTCTGAAAAATATTGCAATTTGGAATATTAGCAAAAGTGTAGAAAAACAACAAGTGTGTGTGTGTGTGTGTGTGTGTGTGTGTGTGTGTGTGTGTGTGTATTTCTATTTCATTATTCTGGCAAAGTGCTAAAAAAGTAACATTATGATGGGTATTATACAGAAGCAATGAGACTTCTATAATGGTTGTAGATGACTGGGGATAATGAGAAAATTCATTTTCATTTCATTTCATTTCATTTTTTCTGGTACAAGGCATCAAATTCAGGACCTTGTGCTTGCAAGAAAGATGTATGCACCACACAGCTACATACCTGACCCATAAAATCCTTTTTAAAAAAGTGTTCATTGATAATGTTAGGAAACATTAGTGAGCACACATTTTCTACCTAATTGGCAAAACTAATTCAACAACACAAGAAATTGGGCAAAACTAATTCAACAATATGTTAGACAGCATCACTGTAGGATCTAGCAAAGTAAATGAAAGTAATTCCTGGAGCATCATATAGTTAATGGCAGGCATCCCTTAGAAACATTTTGGCCAAACCATTGGCATTTAAAAGGAATTTAGAGCTACTGCAAATAGACTGTGAAAAATGTGCAAATAGTAGTAAGGCCCCTTATAAAATGAGCAATATGGCAGTGGAGACAGTGTGAAGGATGGAAAGGTGGCATGGAGTCCACAGAGCAGAAGCAGGACAGGAGCTCCAGGGAGGGTGACAAAGAGGAAAGGGAAACTGTTCCTGAGCAGACACTTTCATACCCAAGTAGTTTTTATAGTTTCTTAGAAAATTAGAATTAGAACTTTCTTCAAAACCTAGTGTAGATTATACCTGACTATACAGACAGATTAGATTATCATGCAGTCAAGTATGTTAGTAGTAGACCATGGGTAAGTATGCGGAAGCTATAGCAAAACCTTCAAGAACACTCACATTTCCAAGCATAAGACTAGCTGTACACACTTCTGACTGTTTCTGTAACCCCTCTAGCTAAAGTATTATACACAATTTTATCACATGAAAATTATATCTTAACTCTGATCCTGATTTTTCTTTTATTTACAGCAATTTATGCAATCTATGGAGTAATTGTGAACAGAAGAATAAGTTTCAAAGCCATCTTGAGGAGCAGATGCAGAGCATTTGACAGAATCTTGTGTACCTGCTTTGCAAGCACCTCTGCTGAAAATTGTCCCGCATAAATTCATGTGGCCACATCTCAGAACGTATGCTGCCTTGGAGTAATAGATTATCTCAATGTTCGAAATGCCAGACTCATGGTTTTCATATGACACTACAACCAGGCATGAGGTTATTCTCAAAAGTCATAGCGGTATTTTTATAAGGTTCTGATTTAAAAGCTGTAGATTTTATTGCCTCTAGATTGCAATTTGAACACATGGCTTCCAAAACCTTCTTAAGCAAAGGTTGTAAGAACTTCTAAAAGGAAGCTGATCCTGCAACAGGTGGAGTCTTGTTGGCTAGTATCTTTCTTTTTGTTACTATACAAAGTACTTGGATTCTTTTTAATCTATTTGCCTTCAGCAGTCACACATCATCTGGCCTCAACTTTACACATGATTTTTTCTAGGTAATACTTTCTAAAACATTTTTTTTATTTTGCTTCTCTGCTTTTTGCTCTTGATTCTCACCATAAATCTGTCTAGTAGCAGCCAGCAGTAACCATGCTAAATTCTGAATGTTGGGTTATCTTGAAATTTCTCTCACCAGATTAATTTGTCAACCAGCCTCAAATTTAACCTTTTACAGTCTTGGAACATGGGCGAATGTGAGCAAAATTTCTGTCACATGTAATACCCATGGCCTCCACTCCAAATGTCAATGGATTCCTTGTACGTAGCCGAAACCTCTTGAGCCTGGTCTTTACTGTGCCTACCCGTCTTCTGCTCTCTAACCAGAATCATTCTTCAGGCTTTGCTTACTACATTCTCAGGTTTCTGCAACCCCCATCTTCAAAAATTTCCACCCTTCTCCACCATATCAGCTCCAAAGGCTTCTAAACCATATGTATAATCATGCGGAGTCACTGTAACAACCCCATTTTTATTATCAGTTTTCTTATTTCTAAAACCAGTACTTAATATATGCAATTTAAAAGACAAAAGGTTTAGAGTGCCTCACAGTCTTGGGAAATTTAATCCATAATATGTTGGCTTCTGGAAGAAAGAACATAGTGGAAGAATGTGGAGAGGCAAAGCCACTCAGTTTTAGAGGAGGGAATGACAAAGCAGGGCAAGAAAATAGCACCTATAGCACCGAGTGAATGAATAAAGAACTGACACACAGTTATATCACATGTGTGATCTACTCAGATACACCACCCAGAGATATGCTGTAGGCATTTTCAGTGAAGTGGACATGTCAGGATTAGTGGTGTCAAACACATACAAATCAGTAAAGGACTTATATCACTAACAGAATACAGGAAAATATTTATTATTTGAAGCATATTATTATCTCATATTCAACTACATTGCTAACTACACTGATTAAGTCTAGTGATCTTTTGGCTGAATTTTTAGGATTTTCTATATAGAGTATCATGTCATTAGCAAATAATGGCACTTTAACTTCTTTACCTAGCTTTATTTCTTTTGTTTCTTTCTTTTGTCTAATTGCTGTGGTTAATGTTTCCAAAACTATATTGATTAGTGATAGTGGAATCCTTGTCATGTTCCTGATCTTAATGTGAAAGGTGGTTCTTGGTTGTTTATAAATAGCATTTATCAGGTCGAGATAAAACCATTTATTCCAATTTTCTGTAGAATTTTAATCATGAATGGTTGTTGGATTTTTTTTTTTTTTCTGAGACAGGGTCTCGCTTTGTAGTTCAGGCTGGCCCTGAGCTCACTATGTAGCCCAGGCAAGACTCGAACTCAGCAATCCTCCTGCCTCTGCCTCCCTAGTGCTGGGATTACAGGTGTGAGCCACCACACCCGGCAGTTGTTGGATTTTTTTGAACCATCTTTGCATTACTGGGATAAATCCACCTTGGTTAGGCTGTATGATCATCTTGATGATCTTCTGTATTCGGTTTGCCAGTACATTATTGAGGATTTTCACATCGATGTTTAACAGGGAAATTGGCATGTAGTTCCTTTTTGGTTGGATCTTTGTCTGCTTTTGGAATGAAGTTAATCGTCGCTTCTAAGAATGAATTGGGGAGTATTGTTTCTCTTTTGACTTTATTAAAGAGTTTGAGAAGTAGTGCCATTAGCTCTTCTCTAAAAGTCTTGTAGAATTTGGCAGGAGAGTTATCAGAGCCAAGACTCTTCACCATTGGTAGGTTTTTAATTACATTTTCAATTTCACTTATTGATATTAATTTTTATGTGTTCTTTGTTCAACTTTGGAAGTTCACATGTGCCTAGAAATTTATCCATTTCTTCTGTGTTTTTCATCTTATTAAAGTACACATTCTCAAAGTAGGTATTTATTATCCTCTGGAATTCCACTGAATCTGTGGTGATTTCTCCCTTTTCATTCCTCACTGCATGGGTTTGAGCCTTTTTCTAACTTTTTCTGATAAGATTGACCAAAGATTTGTCAATTTTGTTTATTCTTTAAAGGAAGGAAGTGTTTGATTGTTTTTTTTTTTTGGTATCGTTTTCTGACGTCACCATTCCATTAATTTCTGTTCTGATCCTTATTATTTCCTACCCTGTGTGAGCTCTGGGTTTGTCTTGCTCCTTTTTGTAGCAGCTTGAGATTCAGCATTACGTTGGTTATTTGAGCTCACTCTGTTTTCCTAGTGTGGGCGTTCACTGCTATGCATTTCTCTCATAGAACCACTTTCATTACATCTCATAGATTCCCCTGCTGAAGATTAAAGCTAGATCTATGTCCTTCATCATGCTCTAAACTCAAATCAAAGTGGATTAGAAACCTAAATATTAAAACAAAAACATTAAAGACAGGTTTGGTAGAACTCTAGGTGATACTGGCATAGGGAAAGACTATGAACAAATCCTCTAGAGCGTGGGAACTAGTAGAAAGAATTAATAGGGGGTCTTATTAAAACGCTTCTGCACAGCAAGGAGAACCACTAATAGAGTGAAAAGACATCCTACAAATTGGGAAAAAATATTTTCAGCTGCTTCTTAGACAAATGAGTACTGTCTAGAGTATATGAAGAACTTAGAAAAAGTCAGACGCTCCCAATTTAAAGACCCAACTCAAAGATGGGTATCTGAAAAGTGCAGACATTTTTTAGATGAAGAAGTAAAGGAAACAAAGAAATACAAGAAGTGTTCAACATCTCTGTCATACAACAGATGCAGATGAAAACAGCACTGAGATTTTATCTCATGCCACAAAAGTAGTTGGTATCATGAAATCAGACAAGAACAAATGCCGGCAAGGCTGTGGAGAGAAAGCAACCCTTCTCCACTGTTGGTGAGAATGTGGACTGGTGCAACCACTGTGGAGATCAGTGTGGAGATTCCTCAAAAAACTAGGATTAGAGGCCCTGGTAGACCCTGCTATTTCTTTGCTAGGTATATACATGAAAGGATTAAAAGAATCATATCACAGCGACATATGTGTAGCTCAGTTTGTAATAGCGAAATCTTGGAAACAGTCCAAATGCCCATCAACTGGAGACTAGATAAAGAAGTTGTGTTTTTTCTATAAAATGAAGTATTACTCTGCCTTAAAGAATGATAAGTTTGAGTGATTTATACTCAAGTGGACATACATTCAGGACATACTCATAAGTGAAATAAATAGGTCACAGATGTGTAAATATCATATCTGTTCTCTGGTATGAGAAACTGAAGATATTAATGAGTTCTAGAATGTATGATGGATATTGGGAAATAGAAAATATTCAAGGGGAAATGAGGAGGAGTGAGTAATGTAAGGAAAAATGTGACAGTAATAAAAAAAGGGAAACAAAGCTTATGGACTTGGCGGGGGGTTGTGGGATGGGTAGGGGAATGGGAAAAAATGAGAATTGAATTGTGTCATATACTGGTACAAATTTCCAATATTGAGTGTGATCATGGTGCATATATAAAATGTACCAATGAAGATAAAAATAAACTAAAAAAATATGGGTTTTAAAAGTTTATTTTAATAAAATGAAGTATTACTTAGCCATAAAGAATGACAAATTGAGTCATTTATATTCAAATGGATATGCCTTGAGGCCATAAGTGAAATAAATAAGACACAGACGTGTAGATACCATATTTTTCTCTGGTATGAGAAACTGAAGGTGTAAATGAGTTCTAAGTTGTTGGATAGGTATTGTGGAATAGGAAGAAAATGTTCAAAGGGAAAAGCGAAAAGATGGGTAGGGGAAAGTACAGAAGGACAAGAACAAATTTGATAGTAAAAAAGGAAACAAGGCTTATGTATGTAGGGGTAGAGATTGTAGGGAGGGGAGGGGAATGGGAAAATGAGAATCAGTATAGTCATATACAGACACAAGTTCTCAATGTTGAATGTTATCATAATATATGTATAAAATGTACCAATAAAATAATTCAAGAAAATAAAAGAACATTATTATTAGATTAAAAAAAGTTTTTGACAAATTCAACATCCTTTCATGATTCAAGAAATTAGGTATAGAATTAATGCACATCAGGCTGGAGATTTAGCTTTGTGGTTCTGGAGCCTGCCTCGCAAGCACAAGGTCCTGGGTTTGTTCCTTGTAACCACATACAGTGCTAGGCATGGTGACTCATGCCCACCAGCAATCAATACCATATACCACAGTGCTGGGTGTGGTGGCTCACGCCTGTAATCCCAGCACTGGGGAGGCAGAGACAGGAAGATTGCTGAGTTCCAGGCTTGCCTGGGCTACATAGTGAGCTCAGGGCCAGCCTGAACTACAAGGCGAGACCCTGTCTCAGAAAAAAAAAAAAGAAAGAAATAATGCACCTCAACACAAAAGAGGCCATACATGTGAAAGCCACAACTGACATCATATTCCATAATGAAAAGCTGAGCTTTTGTTTCTCCTATAGTTCAACAACCTTTGTCACTTCTTTTCACTGAAGAACCTGAGTAGCCATTTTTCAAAAGAAGATATATAAATGGGCAACATTTCTATGAAGAGGTGTTCAATATCATTAGTCATCAGAGCAACTAAAATTAAACCACAATTAGATTCCATGTCATATCTGTTAAGAGAAATATTATGAAAAGAATAAAAGATAGTACCGATTGATGAGGATTATAGAATATGAACTCCTTTCACCTTGTTGATGGAACTATAAATTAATATACTTGTGGAAAACAGTGCATGACACCCATTGTGGAAAACAGTACAAAGAGTTCTCCAAAAATTAGGAAGTGACACAAGACATAGAAATTTTATTTCTAATAAACTTTTTTTTTTTTTTTGAGACAGGGTCTCACTTTGTAGTTCAGGCTGGCTCTGAGCTCACTATGTAGCCCAGGCAAGCCTGGAACTCAGCAATCCTCCTGCCTCTGCCTCCCGAGTGCTGGGATTACAGGCATGAGCCACCACGCCCAGCACTGTGGTATGTGGTATTGATGGCTGGTGGGCGTGAGTCACTACACCCAGCATTGTGTGTGGTTTCTGGGATCAAACTCAGGGCCTTGCGCTTGCAAGGTAGGCACTGGAACCACTAAGCTAAATCTCTGGCCCTCTAATAAACTTTTAAGATGAAGGAACAGGGCCAGAGATTTAGCTCAGTGGTTCCAGCGCCTGCCTCTCAAGCCCAAGGTTCTGAGTTCGATCCCGGTAACCACACACAATGCTGGGTGTGCTGACTCATGCCCACCAACAATCAACCAGCAATCAGCACCACATACCACAATGCCAGGCGTGGTGGCTCACGCCTGTAATCCCAGCACTCGGGAGGCAGAGACAGGAGAATTGCTGAGTTCAAGGCTTGCCTGGGCTCCATAGTGAACTCAGGGCCAGCCTGAACTACAAAGCGAGACCCTGTCTCAAAAAAAAAAAAAAAAAAGATGAAGGAACAGGGCATACCTAGTGCTCTGCAAATATTGAAGTATGTAATATACATTATAAAAATGTTAATGTACGTTTGAGGATTTTAGGAAGAAGAGCATGGTATTTTCTGCAGGATACTGAGGTAGAAGTGTTAAATAAATTTTTGTTTTGATTTGGGTCTGAATTTCCCCCAAACCCTCATTTGGTCAGAGATAGCTTAATCTGGACTACGTGATGCTGGAATTAAGGGCATGTGATTATTGAACCACCAATGTGACTGATTGATCTGGCACCACCTGAATCCCAGTCGACCAGATGGTATAAGAGGGATAAAAGGACACATGCTACCTTTTGTATGCCATGTTGTTTCTTCTCTGTGAGGCCTGTTTGCCACCCCTGGAGCTGGCCAGCTAAGGACTGCACCCTCTATAGACTGTAAGCCAAATGAACCCCTTTACCCTCTGACTTTGGGTGTTGAGTGTTTTGTCTCAGCAACAAGAAAAAAGTAACAAACAGTTAACAGTTTTCAAAGGATTTTTTTTAAATAAATGAGAGAAATGGGATTTAAATCTATGCAGTCTGGCTTCAATGTCCACTATTTTAGGGACTGTCATTGACTTTTCACACTAAAACACTCAGTCTTTTTTCAAAATAAGCTAAAAGTGAAGTCACTGAATTCATCAGAGTGGGCTAGAATATGCTAAAATAGTTGACGACCTCAAAAATCTAGGGGGCTTTCAAGCTGGAAACTTGACTTCATACTCTTGCTACCAACACTGCTGGGTGGCTGCGACTGGGCGCCACGTTTTCTTCACATTGGGAACTAATCCTCCAAGCTTAGGGACATTGGCATTCTTCAGAGCAGAAGGAAAAGAGTTACAAAATGCCAAATGGTGGCATCTAAAGATTTCCTGGGAAATAATTTCTGCTACTTTTAATAATATATGTGTTTTTATGTGTCTCCAGTATTCAATCTTAGCCCTGTATCTCACTGCAATACAACACTTTTCATATACTATTCAGCATCTAGTAGGCACAGCACACATGTGTTGACTGGATTAAAAAAAAAAACGAACAGGTCACTGACATCTAGAGATGAGTTTATGAAAAGTACAAACTCTTGTATTAGATAAACCCTGGGTTTCAGTCTCGGTTCTCCTTTTACTTCAGAATCTATAATGAACATCTTTTGTCATATTTCAACATAGCAACAGTAACAGTGATCACTTCTTGGGTTGTCACAGTAAGTAAATGATATAATGTTTGCCAGCAGTGATGGTAGTAATTATCATTTATTTATCATATTATGGTATATTATGTTACAAATATGATTTGTACACTTTGTTTTTTTCTTTTTGAGACAGGGTCCCGTTTTGTAGTTCAGGCTGGCCCTGAGTCATTACGTAGTCCAGCCAAGCCTTGAACCCAGCAATCCTCCTGCCTCTGCCTCCAGAGGGCTGGAATTATAGGTGTGACCCACCACATATGAGATGTACTCTTATGTCATGGGCAAAAAATTGGACAGAACACCAAATGGAACAAACATTTAACGCCTTTATGATACAGTTAATTTCAGAGAGGATAAAATGCTTATTTTGGTAATCACTGATATTTATGTGTTAGAGAAGCAGAAATGCATAAATAAGCCTTTTATTCTCTTTTTTCTTTTTACTGAAAAAGAAGCTAATGCATCAAATTGGAGATAAAGTTTTATCTGCACCTGTAGTGGAAGGCATTCTGAGTTGCTGATGTAATAGTCGTTTCTCCCACCCCACCTCTTCACTTTGAGAAAAACTCTAGTTATGGTTTGGTGTTTACACTGAATGCAGAGAAAGAGATTAATTCTAGTCTCCAGTATCAGGGAGGAAATCACACATTTAAGGCATTTATGGTCTCAATTTCCTTCCTAGGAATTCATTTAAAAGTAGTTATAGTAGTTATATGCCGGGCATGGTGGCTCACACCTGTAATCCCAGCACTCGGGAGGCAGAGACAGGAGGATTGCTGAGTTCGCGGCGGCTTGCCTGGGCACCATAGTGAGCTCAGGGACAGCCTGAACTACAAAGGGAGACCCTGTCTCAAAAAAAAAAAAAAAGTAGTTATAGGACTTGATTCTAGCATGTGGAACGTGAGCTAAAAAACCTCCTTCCTACCTTCTGGGAAGGTTTTTGATTCCTAATGAAAAGATCCTCCTTGTTGTGTGAAAATACCTCTGTTCTTTCCTGGGGGGAGTGTGTGCATTGTGGTGCCCGAAGTAAAGCCATGTGTCCCGCAGTGAAGTGTGGAGAAGGGTTGGGCTTAGAGGTGAGAGCTCCAACTAAAATAATAAGGAGTAGTCATTTTCTCCCAATGTGTGGAACATGAGTGTGTAGTTGTGAGGCTGGTTGTCGTTGGAAGAAAACAGTGTAATCCTTTGGATTATTCCTCATTTTTTTTTCCCTTTTCCCTCACCCTTTGTAGTTCCTCATTTTTAAAGAGAAATCTGGATAAATGGAGAAATTTCTAGAGGGTCTGCTTGAGTTTTCATAACCCATGACAGCATAGCTCAGAAACTTGGCATTGATAAATGTTGGGGGGGGTGTTAAAATTTTTACAGGATTAAATATTTAATATTGTCCTTCTGAATATATTCTGAGCTAGGCTTAATGGAGTCACAAGCATCTGCACCCTTTTATGTTCCCATGGGAAAGCCCAGTGGTGGAGAACCTATGGTACATGTGCTGCAGGAATGTTTCTATCATTCAAAGCTCTAAAAGGGTCATGATAACTAGTAAAGCCGGTAGAATAAAAACAAAAATATTTTAAATTGGCTCTTTTGTACATTGGTCCGTTTTCTTATCCCTGGGACAAAATACTTGGCATCTGCAACTTGAAGGAAAAGAGGTTTATTTAGCTTCTACATTCAGAGGATGGCTCCAATAGCATGGCAGGAGGGGTTGGCAGGAGAAAACTGCTCAGCCAATGGCAGCAAGGGGAGATATAGTCCCCAAAGGCACACCCCCATGACCAACCACCTCCTCAGGGCCCTGCCTCCCAACAGCATGTTCAACTATAAACTCATCAATGGAGTAATCTATTAAAGAGGGATCAGAATACATGCTGAATGTTTAAACTTCAAAAATGTATTAAAGGAAAAGAGACATCGTCATTAATCCCCCTCTAAAAACTTCCCTCTTATTTCAAAACACTCTTTCATTCTTTCTGCTCCCAGAAACATTTTGGGAAGTCTTGTTTCCTGAGTGTTTTTACATTGTGTGGTCAAAAACATAGTGAGAGCTACTGTGGCGTGCCATCTCATGGCAAAGTCAGACTTATTAAAACATTGTGGTGTGTCTTTGTCCACCTGATTCACCAGATCCGATGCTTCCTTCATGGCAACAGGACCGCGAGGGGAAAATGCTTTGAACTGATTCAGGACATCAAGGCAGCTATGTGAAGGCAAATAAGGACGTTGAGAGAAGGGCATGTCTGCAAACACTTTGCAAAGTGTTAGAAAAGATAGACAAGTGTCCAAAGCAAGGGTGAAAGAACTTTGAGAGGGATTACAGGAAATATGTCTTTTAGTATAATAAATGTTTTAAAAAACTTAAATGTCTGTTGTACTATTTGTTTCTATCATCCCTGTATAGTGCCCCATGATTCAATCATGACTTTGAGGGTACAGTTTAGATTCAAACCATAACACTGGGCCAAGCATCTGATATCATTTCTTTTTCTGTTTTTTCTTAACCACTTTAATATGATTAGGTTTTGAATGAGGGAAAAATTGCACCAAGAGTACACGAAATTCTTTCATGCTCTGAATTGAGGGTGTCCGGTTAAATTTTGCCTATTATGTCTGTCATAACCTTTCAAAGAGTTTAACCCAGTAGAGTAGTTACACACCAAACCCCACTGTTTTGTCTCACTAGCCTCTTGTGATATAGAACAGTTCCTAATTCTTTCTTTCACTTTCACACTGTAGACATTCTTGAACACTATTGGTTGGTTGGGCAAAATGGCCTTCAAAGTAGCTGTGTGTAATGTTTCCTTATGATTCAGATTCAAATGCTCAGATATTCTCTTCATGTAATTTGAGTGGCGCAAAACCTTACTGATGATGTTAACCATGGTCACTTGATTAAGATGACATCTGTGGACCCTGTTATTCACCCTTTGGGAGTAATAAACAGTTTGAGGGCAGATATTCATACTCCATGTAAAATTCCACTCCTTTCATTCTCCAAAATAGATCACATTCTAGTCCACAGAACAAGCTTAAATAGATGCAAAGGAATCGAAGTTATCCCCTGCATACTATCAGACCATAGTGCCTTGAAACTGGAGCTGAACAGCAGAAGAAATTCCAAGATCCCCACAAACACATGGAAATTGGACAACACTCTGTTAACCAACCAATGGGCCACAAAAGAAATTAAAGAAGAAATTAAACAGTTTCTACAACTAAACGACAACCCCAGCACAACATACAGGAATATATGGGACACACCGAAAGCAGTTCTACGAGGAAAATTCATAGCAGTGAATGCATACACTCGGAAAATAGAGCAAACTGAAATAAACAATCTAATGATGAACCTCAGACAACTAGAAAAAGAGGAGCAAAACAAACCCAAAGCACATACTAGAGAGGAAATTATAAGGATCAGAGCAGAAATTAATGCAGTGGAGACAAAGAGAACAATACCAAGAATCAATGAATCAAAGAGTTGGTTCTTTGAAAGGATAAATAAGATCAACAGACCCTTAGCCAACCTTATCAAACAAAGGAAGGAAAAGGCTCAAATCCATGCTATAAGGAATGAAAATGGGGAAATCAGCACAGACCCAGAAGAAGTCCAAAGGATCATAAACACATACTTTGACGATCTAAACTCCAAGAAGATGGAAAAATCTAGAAGAAATGGATAGATTCCTAGACTCATATGAACTTCCAAAGCTGAATGAAGAGGATATAAAAATGTTAAACAACCCAATATCAATCTGGGAAATTGAAAATGTAATAAAAAACCTACCAACAAAGAAAAGCCCTGGTCCTGATGGCTTTACTGCTGAGTTCTACAAAACTTTTAAAGAAGAGTTAATATCAACACTTCTCAATCTCTTTAATGAAATTGAAAGGGAAGCAGTATTCCCCAAATCATTCCTTGAAGCAACCATCACCTTGATTCCAAAGGCAGGGAAAGATCCCACCAAAAAAGAAAACTATAGGCCAATCTCTCTAATGAACATTGATGCAAAAATTCTCAATAAGATACTTGCAAACAGAATACAGAGAGTTATCAAGAAAATCATACACCCTGATCAAGTCGGATTTATCCCAGGGATGCAAGGCTGGTTCAACATACATAAATCAATCAATGTAATGCACTATATTAACAGAATCAAGGACAAAAACCATATGATTATCTCAATAGATGCAGAAAAAGCATTTGACAAAATCCAACACCCATTTATGATCAAAACCCTACAGAGAATTGGAATTGATGGACTTTATCTCAATTTAATACAAGCTATTTATGAGAATCCAACAGCCAGCATCATACTCAATGGGCAAAAACTGAAACCTTTTACACTAAGGTCAGGAACAAGACAAGGATGCCCGTTTTCACCACTCCTGTTCAATATAGTACTGGAATCATTAGCCATAGCAATCAGGCAGGACAAAGATATAAAAGGAATAAAGATAGGAAAGGAAGAAGTTAAACTGTCATTATTTGCTGATGATATGATACTCTATCTAGAGGATCCTAAAAACTCAACCAAAAGACTGCTAGACTTAATTACCAAATTTGGTAGTGTTGCTG